>CAKNWT010093234.1:0-11554 GCA_932066315.1 Andricus coriarius | reverse complement strand
ACGGTGACGTGTGGCGCTAATTTTTGTTTTTAAATTATACAGCTGAAAAATGGGAAGTGTGATGTTGGAAAGTTACATAATGCTCCCACAAGACTGCCAAGTGCCACAGCCTAATTTACTTGAAAAAAGTGAAAAAGTAACCCATTTAAACCGAAAAATTGACCAAAAGTAATTAACTTCTAAACAAAAAAGTGATTAATGTGTATTAATAATGTGGCTAATCTTCTTTTGAATTAAAAATAATTAAAAAGAATTCGATGAAATTGTGTAATAACACCAGGTGAATTTTAACAAATTCAGGATAAATATTAAATTCATAAGACTTAAAAACGATTCAAACTTAATTTAACAAAATTCAAATTAATTGGATTTTTCTTTAACTTCATTGATTTCAGTGGAGTAGGAGTGGATTTAGAGGGATTTAAGGGAAATGAGAATAATTCGATGATATTAATAAAAATTCAAGGTAAATTAAAACAAAATTCATTGAATTGAGTAGAATTTAGTCAATTTAGAAGAACTAATAAATTAAGAGAATTCAAAAGAATGCAGGATAAATTCATAAGAATTTACAGTAAATTCAAATCATTTGAATATTCGATAATCTCTTCAAATCTTTGAACCCCACGAAATCCCTCACTTCTTGTGAAGAAATTCTTTGAAATCCATTAAAATATTATCAAATCTCGTGAAATTCAATGAAATCTGACGATATTTCCTGAAATCTTAGAAAATTTATTCAAATGCCTTGAGAGCTTTTAAAATCCCTTAAAATCATTTAAATCTTCAGAAATCTTATAAAATCTCTTGGAATCTTTGAAAACCATATAGGCCCTGTAAAATTGTTTCACATCTTCCTAATAAATTCTTTACAACCGCATGCAAATTTGTTTAAATCGCTTAGAATCAAACAAATCTTTGGAAATCTCTGGAAATTGTTTTATGCTATTGAAAATGCTTTGGAATCTTTTAAAATACCTTAAAATATTTCAAACAATTTGAAATCCCTTCAGATTATTGAAATCAATTAAAAATTCCTTGGAATCTTTTAAGCATGTCTAAAATATTTCAAATTTTTAAAAATATTTTGAAGTCCGTTGAAAATTTTTAAAGCTCTTGGAAATGCCTTGGAATAATGAAATATTAAATTTGAAACATTAAACAATTTTATATGGGTTTAAAAATTATTGAGAATGTTTCATTTTTACAGTTTTCAATGACAAATAATAATATAAAATGATATTTAAGAAAAAATAATTTAATATAATATTGAAATTGTTCAAAATACCAAGAAATATTACGTATTTTTTGTATTTGGTTAATGGCATACTTATTTATCAAATTAATTTTGTTCGAACGGAAGAAACACGCTACATTTAAAAACAATTTGAAATGAGTCTTGCATTAACTAAATAAAAAAAAATAGTTTTGTTGATATTGAAAACTTCTAGCTTGATCAAAAGTGATATTTTCTAAAATATGGTTTTACATAATATGTCATAGAAAACCGTACACATAACAAATTGGCATTAATGTTTGAACACACAGAAAATGTTGTGTTAATAGTAAAAAAATCAAGTTACTGAAAGTTACATAACAATTGTGGGGGGAGTCATTGTCTATTGCTACACAGTAAATACCAAAGATATTATTTATCTGAAGTTAGACAAAAACGCTGAAAACAATTGAAAACTACAATTAACCGAAGTCTTAGGGCCAGTTCCACCAACCTCAGTTAAATCATTGGTTATCTGACGGCCAGTTAAAATGAACGCTATACGCCATATTTGACCGTCGATTATCGGTTTACCGAGGATCAACTTTTTAACCGAGGTTGGTGAAACCGGCCCTTAATCTGGATTTGCCATTACGATACTCTAATATCGTCTCGTCTTATTCGATCGAGATTCTTAAGAAAACTATCGATCGTAACGAGATTCTCGTTTTTTTATTAGCTGTTTTTACAAAAAAAATTTTGATTTTCAAATTGAACAAAATTAATTGAGTTTTAGTGTTTTTAATACATTTTATATCAATATTTTCATTATTATAAGACAATTAAAAACACCTATGTTATTTAGAATCATTTTTCTATAAGAAAATGTGCTTTTATATATTTTCATATTTATAATTGATATTTTTGAAATACAAACTGAAATATTATAACTATATTGTATGACATTAATCTTTAAAAAATTTCTGAATGTAAAGAGGATGCTAAATTTTTTATCGTCACAAATAGTTTATCGTTACGTAATATATGGACTACTCCGAATGAATTGAAAATTCCTTGGAATCTTTTGAAATACACTAAAATATTTTACATACTTTAAAATCTCTTGAAACCTCTTAACATTTTTTAAGGCTCTTGAAAATGCCTTGTAATTAAAAAAAGGTTGTGGCTGCGCGTACCGAAAATTCGGTTCGAATAGTCGGATGTTTCAGATATAAATAAAGTTGAAAAAGGGGCTATTTGTACCGAAATTTCGGCCCAATTTGCATGTACGTGTTGATTTAGACACGAATTCATAAAAAACAAAACCAAAAATATTTCAAATTCTTTGAAGAACCTTCAAACTTGTTAAAGCTCTTGAAAATACCTTGGAATTTTGAAAAATATCCCAAAATATCTACAAGTAAAATCCCTTCAAATGATTGAAATCTGTAAAAACTTTATTGGAATCTTTTAAAATACCCTAAAATATTTCAAAAGAATTCAAAAAAATTCAGAGACAGGTATATACCTGATTTCATTAGTGGTTAACTCGTGGGTTCATTGATTGAAAAAACTGATCTGAGAAGAAAAAGTGACTAAAAGTGACTGTGTGGAAGCCATAATTATTCCAATACCCCTGACAGTTACTTAAACTGCGTGTGATTTTTAATGTTGTCAAATTGAAATAAAAAAATAGATTTTTTGTTGCACCTAGGGGTCCAATTGTATGGCACTTCTGCACATTAATTACATAAGGATTTATAAGTACATGAAGACTAAATGGGGTTAAGACCGCGACATGAGAAGTTGATATACGAGCTTGAAACGCCACTCTTTCGGAATTAGAAACAGGCTTGGCTAGTAATGAGACCGGAAGTGTCGAACGGCGGCGCCAGTCCAAGTCGAAATGATGTCCGCGAGACTGCACCTGGCCGTCAGCATGGAGGCCAGGGCAAGTCGCTTTGCACGTTATACATGTGCTGTAGTCTGTACAGCAACTCGTAGAAGGTGGGAGAGGCTTGATGGCTTGATGAGGACAGGTGCGGTTCGAAACTTCCTGGATGATATCGGCCGTGCCGGACGCGCTCCCGGCGCTACGTTGGACTTGGTTGACTCTGCATTGGGACTGGCGCCACACGATTCGCCTCCGTAGGCGCCGATCCCCTTTTATCCCCCACATCCTTGCCATTCCCCTCTCACAATATATATGCATATAATAGTCGGCCCAACCGGGTCCAGTCATCCAGTGGCGTCAGTGCGTCAGTGGTGTTGCACTTCCACTTTTTTTTCGAGACCCCCCAATTTTTACTTTATTATTATTATAGTTTACACTTTACAGGTAGGGTGACCCGAGATCATCGTCGGAAGTCAATTGTATTTCCATTGTGCAACGCGAGAAAAGCTTCGACATACCCTCTGGGATTAAAAAGTTACTCCCTGGGATTTAGGGTGTAATGACTCACTATATAACGTCATATTTATTATTATTTCAATGAAATGGGCTATGTTTTATGGAAGTGTCTACGCGTACCGACAAAATTAGCTATATTCCAGCTATACGTACCGAAATTTCGGTACAAACAGCCCCTTTTCCAGCTCCCCCTATTTGTACCGAAAAAATTTGGCTATACTTGTACCGAAATTTCGGTATACACGTAGGCAGGGCCATATTTTACATTCAGAACAAATTCGATCTTTCTACTAAACGCACGATTTTCTGATTTTTTTTCATTAATTACTTTAATTTGATGTTAAGCAACATGAAAAATATTTATTCCGATATTGGAATGAAACTTTTCTTGGTACAGGTAATTAGCAAAATAAAATTGAAGTACCGAACTTCACACGAATAATAAATATGACGTTATTATAATAAGTTATTACCATCTAAAATCGTATATATATATATATATATATATATATATATATATATATATAAAAATATATCTACGATAATTGAACAAACACAAAATAATTTGAGTAATTTTTAAAAATTGTATATTTTTCTTTAGAAACGATGCGAACTGCAGTTAAATCGGAATTTAGGGGATTGGAATGGATTTCAAAGTAAATGAACGCAATTCATTATAGAATACCGGAATTGATTGGAATTGAACTCGGAATTTAATGAAATTCAATGGAACACAATATAAACTTCACGTCTAGGCGTCCCGGAAATTCAGGACGACTAGTCAATATTTAACAATATTCCATTGAAATCAAAAGATTTAAAGGAGTGATCAAATGTAGCAGAATACGACCGAATTCAATTAAATTTATTGGAATTCACAGACTTTAATGAAACTCGGCGGAAATTAAGGCCATGTGATACTTACGTCTTACGATTCCTACCATAACGACATTTTTGTTCGCAACAACTTAAGTTTACACGAATTGATTTTCCTATTTAAGAAATGAAATAAATCGCACTGAAGAAATTTTGTATACTGCTACATTTTTGAACAGAACAAAAAATTTCTTCAAACAAAAATTCTGTAATTCTAAAAAATAGGGAGTATACAAACGTTCTTTAGTACCTTTTATTTAATTTCCCAAATGAGAAACTCGATATATCAATTCGTGTGGATGTAAGTTGTTGCGAAACAAATATCGGTATAGTAGGAATGATATGACGTAAGTATTACATGGCCTTATGGAATTGAATAGAATCCATTTCCTTATTTGAATCAGTGGAGTTTCACTGAGAATCAGTGACGTACTTCTGGCTATTTGAATCAGTAAAAATTCACTAAGAATCAGTGACCATATTCTTAAATTCCAGTCATTTCCTACTGGTTTCCCAGCAGAAACTTACTTAACATTCCATTACACGCGTTCCCTGTTGGAACACCGATGCACGCGTCGTATCTGTGAGATACACAATAGGTTAATTAAAAAAATAAATACTAAAACTGAATTTTTCGCATTTCCCAGGTGAAATGGTGCACAGGCAAATGAAGAAGACCATAAATATAAAAAAACATACTATAATATACAATATAATATACATATAACATATATATTATATGTTTACTCGTCAATCCAAGTGGTTAATGAAAATATGCAGAAAAAAAAATATCCTCCACAACCCCTTGCATTTAGAGAATTTCACTCGGAATCATTTTCATTACTGTCACGATCAACTTTACAGCCAGCAACACAAAAATAGTCACAGTGTTGCAGGCATAAATATTGGCCACATTTATAGCACGTATATTTGTTGAGTCTTGCCGTTTTATTTTAATTTCCATTTTCATTTTAATTGCCACTAACGCTCGACTGAACTGTTGAGCAACACAAGCTTGAGGAATAGGTGGGAGGGGGGCGACGTCCCGCTCCATGTGCATAACCAGTAACGAAAAAAGTTTCAGTAAAAAGTCACTGCTGTTCCAGTGTATATAGTCACTGCAGTTTCAGTGAATAGTCACTCATTTAAATAGCCGGAAGTACGTCACTGATTCTTAGTCAAATTCCCCGGATTTAAATTTAGAGAGCATGGTTTCAGAAGTTCAAAGGAATTGAATAGAATTGAACGGCATTTTATGAGATTCAACGAAATTCTGTGGAATCAAACTCAATTTAATGGAAGTTAAAATAATTCAGTGCAATTGAATGGAAGCTATTAGAATTTACGAATTTTCTGAGAGGCTATTCGCTTCGGAAACCTTGTTCAAAGTTGCAATAGAATAAAAAAATCAAAGAATATTAAATTTAAAAACTCAAAAACAGTTTAAAAAGTTTCAAATATATAGTCAGAGATCTCAGAAACCTTTCAAGTCATCAAAAATCTTCGCGAATCTTGAAAATATCCTTGAGAGATCTTATGAAATAACATCGGGTCACAGTGAGAGATTTGGAATCTTAAATCCCTAATTCCGATTTTCAATTATTTTGGGATCGCGGTATTTAAATGATTTCAGTCATGAATAATCCTTTCATAAAATTTAATTCAATTTCAGTGGAATACAATTTAATTCACAGAAATTAAAGGAACGTAGCGACATTCAACAGAAATCTATATTATTCAGTAAGAATAGAATCCAACAGAATTTCAAGTAATCCAACGAAATTTTGTGGAATTGAACGCAATTCAACGAATTAATTCAAATTGAATGGAATATACTGGAATTTACAGAATGTCAAGGAATGTAGCGAATTTCAATGGAATTCTACATTGTTCAACGATATTTCATGGACTGTCATGGAATTCAATAAATTGTAATAAAATCCATTGGAATTCATTGGAATTGAAACTTAATTAATAAAAAAGTGATAACTGAATTCGATTTCAGTGAAATACGATGGAATTGTATATTATTTGAGTACTCGACGGTATTTTAAGAAATGCAATGGATTTCAATGAAACTAAGAAAATTCAGAAAAATTCAATAGAATTTAACGGCATTTCTTGAAATTCAATGAAATTCGGTGGAACTGAGCACAATTCAGTGGAATTCAGCGAAATTCAATAGAATTCTATATTTTTCAACGGTATTTCATGAAACACCATGGAATTCAATAATTTTGGAATCATCTACCCCCTACCTCACATTACTCCCTTCCTCACAGAACAAGTCACGCCTACCCCGAAAGGGAAATGGCCTAATGGTATAATAATAATCTATTGAAATCTAGTGGTATTCAACTAATTTAATTGAGTGTTGCCACATTTAATATGGAATTTAATAGTATTCTATGATATTCAAAGACATTTCATAGAATTTGAAGGAATCAAAAATGTCAACAAAGGAATTCAATCAATTCTTTTAAGCGAACTTACTTATAAAATAATAACTCGAATAAATTGTTCATATCAGACAGACGTGAAGGAATGAAAGACGAATTTCCGTCTAGTATGGAGAATTTATTCGAGTTTTTAGTTGATAAGTAAGTTCGTTTTACAGAGTTGGTCACGTGACAATTTAGTACATTGGAGAATGAGAATGCAGCTATATGTTCATGTTATAGTTTCATATTTGAAGTATTGTCATTTTGAGCACAAAGATCTTATTTTGAGAACATAACAAATAAACTGCAACAAAAATAATCCCGCTGTTTTTCTGTGTACTGGTCTTATATCAATAATTTTGAAATATTGATTTTATTACTAAGTTATGAAATATGACTCTAGCTCCGCTAGGACGCGAACCCGGGTCTTCAGGTTATCGGTCTAGTCCTTACCCACTAAACTATGGAGAGTACGAGATTCATTTTTCACAACTTCCTACAAGCGAATTTCATCATAACTCTTTAGTCTTGTAAGATTCTAATTTCCTTATGCTAAGTACAAATCACATTTTTTGATGTTACGGTATTGACCAGATATATTTACGAATAAGTAAATATTTCATGTTAATTATTTTTTGTCTACTGGTTGCTGTTATTCGAACTTAATAAACCTATAAATTTCATTTGAGAAACCTCAATATATTTCGCCATATGAAATGCAATGGAATTAAACTGAGTTATGTAGAATTCAATAGAATTCGATGGAAGTCAATAGTTAAACAAATTAATTTATCAAGCGATGCACCAATCTATGGAATATGCAGTGATTGTTATTAAAGATTGCACACGGTTCCTATACCTCTTTTATTTTTTAGGAGCAAATCGGCTGTAAGGTATTAAAAAATTTTATCTCTGAATTTAAAAAATTAACCGGTGAAATTACTGAAAAATATAGACACTCCTGAGCTGACATTCCTGTGAAACTCATCTTCATTTTTATTATTTACAAACCGCGTAGGTAGGTAGTTAGGTACTTATTGCGGGCGGTTGGCGGTTCCCACAAGGTGAATTCGCAAGGGACATCCGCCTACCGATTACAAAAGACCCAGATGCGTGTAATAACAATGCAATGACAATAAAGCTGTACTCTCTAAATCTGAATTAGTGAAAATTTCACTAATTAAATTAGTAAATGTATGGTTCACTAACAAAATAGTAATATTTTAAGGTTTAACTTTTAAAATAGTAAGTATTTTACTAATAAATTAGTATAAGTTTGACTAATTTCAATTAGTAAACGTGGTTCACTATTATTTAGTAACTTCGCTCTACTAATTCAATAGTAACCTAGTGCGATCACTAACGAATTAGTGAACTGTCATGATTTCGACCAATCTGAAGTCATTTCCTTATATAGCTTTCTACAGTTTCACGCCAGGCCATGCCACGCCATTTGTTTATGTTTTGTGTCAGAAGCAGTCAGAAGCGAAGTGAAGCGTTCTCGAAGTATTGAATTGTAGTACCTAACTTTATGAATCAAAGGATTTGTACCAAGAGTAACTCCTGCTACTTCATCGGCTCATGCTCCACTTCTTTCATATGAAGAAATTTAATTTTAATGTGTGACTGTGAATAAACTTATACATGAACTTATAATAGTGCATATTTTTTGTATTTCACCATTTTTAAGAATCTCCTGCCAATTTATATTTATTTAAAAAATATTAATTTTGTCACTAAAAATTAGTGCATTTTAACTATTCAATTAGTGACTTTCTACTATTTAATTAGTAAACACTGCAACGACACGGACTACTAATTGCTTAGTGGAATTTTACTAATTTCATTAGTGGACGATTTCCATTAATCAAATTAGTAGTTTTCTACTAATCGTTAGTGACCGACTTCTCTCTAATTGAATTAGTGGAATTGCACTATCAATTAGTGAAATTTCACTAATTCAGATTTAGACAGTAAAGTTCAAGCTAAATTGAATTTTAATTGAAACTATTAAACATTACATTATTAAAATTGTTGGACCTTAAACGAATTTATGAAATTTTATGCTTTATACTAGCTGTATACCTATATATAGGACCCTGCCACGTGGATAACCATACTTGTTGATCTCGATGAAAGTTTGCTGGAGGAGGTGAAGTAAAACTTCTGCGCAAGCGTTTCGAAACTTTGAACAGAGATGCAATCACATATTTTATTATTCAAACAAATTCCTTTTTCAACATTTCAACATTTTTTTGTGTTACTGAGTCTTATTAGAAAATCAAATTAGACTAATTATTACTATAAAACGCGAATTATCTATTCATTATAAATAATAAGTAATTTTAAGTTATATCCACTCTGATACCGAGCATAATAGTATTTTATTATTATATACTGCTGAAGACAAATCTACATGAATTTTTACAAGTCAATAAGATTATTGCCAAAAAGTTGAAAGTATTGAATTATAAGATTAAGAAAAAATCTGTTCTAATTGGAAAATTAAAAAAGAAAGTATAAGTGTATTTTAATATCTTTAATAACAATCACTACATATTCTTTAGATTGGTGCATCGCTTGATAACATAATCTGTTAAACCGTTGACTTCTATCGAATTCTATTGAATTCTAGTACACTATTAGCTGCATTGAACTTTATGGTGAACACAGCTTTTTTTAACCGATTTCCATATTTATTTAACTTTATCCTCTAACAACCAGATTCTCAAATCCTCATTAAAATTAATGTTAAAAGTAGAAATGAAAATCCTTGCAAGAAATCTAAAGGTACCAGCCGAAGTCAAAAATAAGTAATAATTAACGCGAACCCGAGCGTGAGCCAGGCAATCTCTATTTAGGAGGCCAACTCGATAATTATCTCACACTGTGAATATTGCACTCCTCATAAAGGGAAATATAATCGATAGGAAAAGTATAGAAGCATTCAAAACTCAAGTATTGAATATTTTGAAGCAGTTTGCACAACTAAAAAAATATACAACGAAATTTGAAGGCCTTGGAATTAGAAAAAATGAAATTGAAATGTAGAAGTGAAAAAACAATTTGATTTTCAAGAAAAAAGTATGTAGCATTTTTTCTATATCTCAATCAAAGGAAGCGTTAAGAAATTGAGACTGTTATTTAAAACTCTAACAATTGAACAAAATTCAATTCAAATCATCATCGACGTGTTGCGCCATGCTTAAATAATGGTTCAACCGTTTTTTTGTCCGAATTTTTGTTTTAATTTTTCTGGAATTTCGCCCCATTTGTTTTCACGACATATTTTTTGTTCAATAAAATTGGTGAAGCAGTTTGCAAGGAAAATTACATTTTTGATATTAATTGTCCTCTCCATTATTCTAAAAAATGAGCTTTCAAGTTTAATGTTTGACCTAATTGTTCACCCCATAAGTGCAAATTGTTTAAGCGCTTGGTATAAAAAATAATTTCAAATTGAGATCCATCATGATTGATCAATAAGAGCTATTATCAGAAAATTAAAAAATCTAAATTATTTGAGAGGAAAAGCATTCTAAATTGATAGTCCGGCGGATAAGGTAATCAATTATGCATTTCGTGTCACAAACGGAAGCACATTTTTTGATTTGTTTCTTTTCGGCTCTCCAAGGAATGTTTTTAGGGTGGGAGTCAATCGACGTAATGGACTTATTTACCTAGGTACTATTTTACAACGTTATGTGAACTTATGTTATACTTGCTAAACAAGATTGTTAAATATGTATCCATATTCAATTGAAGTGTATATGTATCAACTAAATCAATGTCATAGAACTGAAATAAGGTAATACTTATAAAAAAATTTCATGATTTATGTGAAAAAAGCTTTTGTAACATTTTCGTGACAAATTTTTAAGAAAAATGAAATTTGCAATGAAACAGCTGAAAATATTCCTACGACTTTGTTTGGAACATTTTTTATTATAAAATTAGTTTTCAAAATTTGCCCACTGGGGGCAAAATCTCATTTTTTTGTTTTTGAGGTTATTTTTTATGATTGAAATAAAAATCTATGCGTCTGATTAAAAAATGATCTAACAAAAATTTATAAATATTTTTGAGATGAACAATTTATCTTAACAAAATTGTTTCATATCTTGCATAGTTTGACCAAAGAATGGAGTTCTTTTATTTTTAATAATATTTTTCACGAAAAAACAAAAACTATGCGTCTTATTAAAAATTGGTCTTAAGAACGGTTGCATATTTTTTTTGCATGGAGAATTTTTCTTCTAAACATTTTTCGTATCTTGCATAGTTTGACAGGAAACTGGAATTCTTTATTTTTAAATACATGGGGGTGCCTTCCATCTTCAAAGCATTTTTTGAGGGTTCATATTCCTAAAAAAATGCTTGAGACACGATTTGCAACATTAACTTAAAACATTGATACTATCCGCCGGACTATGAACAATTTTGAATTGAAATCTTTTAAAATCGAATAATTTTAAGAGACTTTAGGGAAATTCTGGGGCTTTTTGAATCTCAGGTTTCAAGAAATGTAGGATTTCAGAAAAATTTTTCCACGGAATTTTATTTTATTCTATTTCATCAGGAATTTCACAATATTTTAGAAAGGTTTCATTT
>CAKNWT010093230.1:0-16703 GCA_932066315.1 Andricus coriarius | reverse complement strand
ATTGTCACATTGCGATTTTAAATTCAATTTACTTCTCTTTTGATTCTCTCGGAATTGGTTTATTCCCATTTTGTCGGTTATCTAATTCTGTACTGCCACCCTTCATTTATAAGTTGATCATCCCAAATTAAAGGCTCTGAAATAAAAACGTTTGACGCTCAAAGGTTTGCTATTCAAAATTTTACAACTTTCGGTTCATTCATCTCATCATTCAATTCCGAACTGCTTAGTTCATAATTATTGAATCCTGAGTAGTTAGAGTAAGAATCTATGAGCCTTAAAAGCTATTTTTGAATTCTTAAATTATGAATGATCCACAATTGTGCAATGGTTTCATATATCTTTTATTGCTTATGGAAGTCAGTTTCTATTATTTCTACTCAAACATTATTTTTCATAGTTGTTATTTTCAATTTCAGCAATTGTTCTAGTTATTATCTAATTACTTTAACTTGATTCGCGAAACCACTTTAGTGACCCAGTTATACTTCAGACTTCCCTTTCTCGCTTTGCAATCGATACTGCATTTGTGTAAACCAGTTTGACGGATGTGAGGTCTGTAGAGTACAGCTAATTGATATATTTTATGCTCCTATTAATCAATTGCATTATTTATATTGTTGCCAATTTTTTTAATAAGTTTGAATTCTATAGAAACTCATTCAAGAAGACTCAAGTTTTGCAAATTCTTGTGTAGAAATCGAAGGGTTTTTTAATATTCAAACTTGTTCAATTATACCGAGTTGATGGGAAAATGATCAATTATAAAATTATGGAGGTAATAATTAAGATTTAGAGTGAAAGTTAGCATACATTAATGATGCTGTAAATTATTTAAGGAGGAATGTCATAAAACTCGGAAATGTTGATCAGGATCTGAGCAGAACAAATTCTAGAATTTCATATTCAAAGAAAATTAATAAGCTCATTACCAGATTAAAAAAAAATAATAATGAAGTTCATTTCTCTTCTAAAAGATCACACTTTCAAAAAAGCACAAATCGGTCTGAGAAGTACGCAATTTGAATAATAGTAAATTATCTAATTTAATGATTCCAAAGAAAAAAAATTTTAATTTTGTGTATAACTTTGTCTACTTGGACACATGGAATTCTTTTAGGCTTTTCTTTCACTCCCCTATGTTAATCACCGATTAACTCGATTGTACTCGGATGGGGGCCGTCGCACAGTGGGGCAAACAAATTTGTTCTAGACAAATTAATCTGAAGCTTACCATTTTGATGCGATATCAGATTTTTTTTTGAAATGAAAGTCAACTAAATTTCAAAGAGATTTGGAAGCGCCGATTTTTTAATTAATATTTTTCTATTCAACAACAAAGTTGACATTTTTGTTTTAAGTAAAGGATCTAACAAACTTGATCAAAAATTGGTCAGAAATAAATAATATATAAGATTGGTTAATACCTGATGGCAAAGTTAATTGTTTAAGTATATTTAATGAACAAATACAAAATGTCGTTAATTTTCGACCGGCAGTTTTGGTTTTTCCAGTAGAATTAATTTTAAGTTACTTATGAAAATTCTTCCCTTACAATACATTACTAATCAACAATAATTCTTTTCTTTATAAATAATTTTAAAAACAAATTCACAATTTGACTATTTCTTAACAAATGGATGTTGTTTTTGTCACGAAATAGAGTTCCAGGGACTCAAAAAGGAACTTATTTATTAGGAAACTTTGTCAGGTGACATCACTTATTATTTAATTAAATCAATTTTATGAACAAATACAGATTTTCATCAATTTTCAATCGGCAGATTTTGATTTTTTTGTTAAACGATCTGCGATTTATTTATTTTTAAAGAGTGAGCATCAGGGTGGTCCAACATTTTTTCTCGAATTTTCATGCATATCGCCCGAAAATTTGTTCGAATCCACATAAAAATAAATCCAATTTTGTTTAAAATTATATTTAGAAGTGGCGCAAGCCCCATCAAGTTTAACACGTATTTCCCATAAGAAAAAAAATACGTTTTTGTACATTTTATTCAGAATCGTCAATATTAGCTGAATCGAGTTGAAACTCAACACTTCTCTTCACAATTAGACATAGAATAAAAATAAGATATTACTTTTTAAATATCACCCCCATAAGTATGCTTTATAGGGTCACAAAAAAACCCCATAAGTAAAAAAAATGGGGTTTGCAAGTTTTTGGCGCTAATTATGATTTTTTTGTGGGTTATTTTAATGAAAATTATTTCTAATACATAAAATACTACTTTAGACTGATAATGAGATATTTACATAAATTATTTAAACAATTTATTATGGCTTTTTGCAATTTTCTCTCAGAATAGAGTTAGAGAGTCGCGGTTAATAATTTTCTCTTAGAATAATGCTAAAAAATAGCAGTTTTTTCAAACATTGTCCACTGTTTGTCCAATTTCCAATTAGAATGAGGTAAATAATTAATTAAAGTTAACAAAATAAATACTTGAAACAATTTATCATTATTGTTAATTATATTACATTTGAAAAATACCAGAAAGTTGCGGCTTTTTCTCAAATTTTCAATCATTTATATACTTTCCACATGGAGTGAGTTATTAGTTAAATTAATTTAGCAAAAATAATTATTTAAACAAATTTTAATTATTTATAACTATCTTCTGATTTATCGATTGTTTAAATTTGTTCAAATTTGTACAAGCAAAATTAGAATTTTTGCAACAACGGAAGTACCTGATAACTCAAAAAAACACTGGCCGGGGCAGCGAAACGTTTCGCTTGCCCCGACATTATCCAAAATCAACTTTTTATGGGCTTATTATTTTCGTCCTAATTTGTTCAAATTTGTGCAATCAACTTCAACCCCTAAAAACTACGCTCTATGCGGCAACCAGCATGGCCGGGCCAGCGAAACGTTTCGCTGGCCCCGGCATCACACAAAATCAACTTTATATGGGCGTATTATTTTCATCTTAATTTGTTCAAATTTGTGCAACCAATTTTAACCCCTGAAAACTACCCCTTATGCAGCGAACACCATGACCGGGCCAGCGAAACGTTCCGCTGGCCCCGACATTATCCTAAATCAACTTTATATTGGCGCATTATTTTATTCTTAGTTTGTTCAAAATTTTGCAACAAACTTCAACCCCTAAAAACTACCCCCTGTAAGGCAAAGATCACGGTGGAGCCAGCGAAATATTTCGCCACCCCCGGTAATGTCCATAATTAACTTTATATCAGCGTATTATTTTCGTGTAAATTTTTTCAAATTTTCGCGATCAGCTTCAACCCCTAGAAACTACCCCCCATGCGGCAAACATCATGGCCGGATCAGCGAAACGTTTCGCTGCCCCGACATTATCCAAAATCAATTTAATATCAGCGTATTATTTTCGTCTTAATTTGTTCAAATTTGTGCAGCTAACTTCCACCCCTAAAAACTACCCCCTATGTGGCAAACATCATGGCCATGCTAGCGAAACGTTTCGCGGGCTCGCCCATGGTGTTTGCCGCATAGGGGGTAGTTTTTAGGAGTAGAACTTGGTGGAAAAGATTTGAACAAATTAAGACGAAAATAATACGCTGATATAAACTTGATTTTGAATAATGTCGGGGCCAGCGCAACGTTTCGCTGGCCCGGCTATGGTTGTTTGCCGCATAGGCGGTAGTAATAGAGGTTGAAGTTGGTTGCACAAATTTGAACAAATTAAGAGGAAAATAATACGCCCATATAAAGTTGATTTTGGATAATTTCGGGGCCAGCGAAACTTTTCCATGTTATATTTTATCGTCGGACATGAAATATACCAATTTCGGTTACTATTTGGATATGACTATAGTTTCAATTAATTCACTATAGGTCCCAGTATCATCCCCTACTCAAACCCAAAAATAATAATTTTGACCTCGATTCAGAAAAACGCAAATATCTCCTAAACTAGAACCGGCCACAAGGGCCCTTTACTTGCTTACGCCCACATATTTTTTTAAACTTATTCATGTTCTGTGGACCCTGTAGAAGCAAAAAAACTCGGTAAGTGTTCTTGAAATAGGGGTTTGAAAAATTAAAAACTGCGAAAATGAGTAGGACGCTGAGCGACCCACCATGACGCAAAGGGTTAAGCTTCAAACAATGTATTGAATGAACACCGAACCCTTGGTAAATTGTTGGTATGCATGTCCTTTTCGAACACCGCCCTTCAATTAACATTTTAGTAAAACTAATGAAGTAGAAAAAAATATATTGAAAAAAGAACCAGTTCGAAGATTTCGGGAAAGCCGCTATTCTAGACAATCACTCCAATCTTATATTTTTGATTAGAAAATAAGGAGAGTCAGTTCCTCTTAATAAAAACACAGACCAATCAAATCGTTCAAGATTTAAAAAAAAACACCTTCACATTTTCAACTCTCTCTCATGGATCCAAATATGGATCATTGCTTTGATTTTAATACGTCCGTCAATGGAAAGGTATTGTGAAATTTGGACCTTTCCATCAGGAGAGACGTGTCAAGTTGAAATAGCGAGCGGGCGGACCTGGCTGCAATCGAAACGATTTTCTTGTTACTGCAGACTTTCTAGACTTTCAAGAGTCTGGACCGGTTACTCACTCGATTCACAGTATTAAAGGTATGAGTGAAAGTACCAAGGGTATGTGGTGATCCGTATGACCATGGCATTCAACAATGATCTTTCACGATCAAGAGAGCGGCTATTGATCTCACGGGTATCCGATCATAGAACCATCAGATATCAGAGATTCAGACTCTCCGAAATCCGGTTTCAAGGATCAAAAAACTTTTACCAGTAAAATTTCTCTTCAGGGTATCTAATATAAATCAGTATCTCATTTGCATTTTTTTATTTATTCTTTTAATCCTGCATGCCAAGATTTTTTATCTGCTCTACACAGGAAAGTCGACCAATCATTTAAGAAATTTTTCCAGTTTAACAATTTGTGAAAAACGCTATAAGGGTCGAACGAAATTCTAAAATGCACAGATGGATAATCAATCTTATAAAGATTTAAATTACGATAGTGATTTAACCGTTAAAAGTAATAGATAATTTGTATTTAAGGAAATTAACAATAATGTCAAAAAACATAATCAATGGTCAAGAAGACAGTGATTAGTATAAGCCAATGATTCTATGATTGGCCTCTGAAATGTGGCGAAATACAGTCACTGACTACCTCGTTAGCCACATCAGGTTATAGTAGATTACTGATTTTGGAAGCACAGTGAGTAGCCACTAAATCGTATAATCATTGGCCGGAACCAAAAACTATTTTTAATTCGATTTCGACTCATCAATCGTAAGGCAAAGTGACAAACGATTATATACATAGTCTGCACAAAGTTAAAACAATTTTGAATGCATTTTTGCGAAGATATTTATCATTTGCTTTTCAAATACTGTGGCTAATCACTATGTTTCAGCATAATTCACGAGACCATTGGTTGGCCACCCATTTATCACTATAAAGACATCGTTTTAAGGTCAGAATACTTCTATCAAGTAGTTTTAATCAACAAATTCAATAAAAATCCAAAAGAATTTAATTAAATCTATCGTAACTATAAGAACATAATCATTTTCAACATGCGTACCATCACCGGTTTTACTTTGCTCTTGAATTTAAAGACACTGAACTGCACTACCCTCTAGCTTGTAAAAAACGCTGTGGAATCATTCGTGCTTCATCCTGCACTATTTATTAGTAGTTTTATTTGTGATTGTTCTTTTATATAAGCATATTTGAATTAGGTAGCCAACGATTGTATCGATTACCCTTTAGGATATAGTAAAATACGAGTTTTTCTCTTTGGTATTTAAGTTTATTTGCAATTTGTAAAAAAAACAACTTTCATATGTCACATGTTATTAGTCGATATCAGTATAAAATTTTATAGAGTAGCACATAGACAACAATCTTCTGTACAAATATATTTAAAATAATGAAATATCTGAAAAACTTTACTATATTTTTGGTGCAATCCTATATCATTTGTTTTCCTTGCAAAGTTCAGAATTGATCAAATTATTATCAGATAGAATTAATGCCTTGTTAATTTGATCACAGTGCACTCGTCAACTATATTATCGTAGAGAAATAGTACAAAAACCAACAAGTTATCACTGCAGTTAAGGTTTAACAATCTTATATAAAATTAACACTATTGCATATCACACGATAAATAACCAGCATCCTAAAAAAACGCACTATACTATTATTAAATATTAAAAAACATATAGTATAAGAACCTTTTGTCCCACTGCAGTTCTAAATCGTTTTTCAAAGAAACATTTTAAAAATCACACAGATTTAAACACACTAATAACTACTTAACATTTAGGTCACAGAATTTGAAACTATCGAACTAACCATCTCTTCCAAGAACAATACAAAAGCCTACAGAAAGCAACAATTTGTACAGCCTGCATACAGAATTCGATAATTCTTTTCGATAAGTATATTTCTATCAATACCTTTTTTATTCATAAATATTATCCAATCCAGAAAAAATATGTATTATTTGCCTATGAAAGGTCTAGTGACCACTTAAATTGATTTTATTAAAATAGCCAATTTCTCTGAAGGAAAAATTACCGAATTGAGGGTGCAACATAACAATGATTAACCATGGAGAGTCTGAATATTAGGCAAATTTGCATTACCCGGAATTGGAAATGAATGATGAAGTTGAGAATTCTGGATATTCATTGTCCTAAAATCAATTTGTGGTTCTTCAAGATCTTCCTTAACAGCATAGCCCTGTCTTCCTTGAGCAAAAGATGATGTCCAGAGGGAAGCCGCAGGGAAACTGGACCCAGAAAAGACAGAAGCTGGCACTTGCTGAATTGTTTGTGCAGCTAAATTGCTTCCATGAATTCCTGGAATATTGACCACACCTGGCCAAGATTTTGTAAACTCATCAACTTTTTTGTTATAATCATCGAGAGATACGCTATCTCGAATTACAACACCGTGAGTGCTGCCTCCAATTTTGACCGATGGAACGATGATTGGTGATGGTGGTGTCGATTCAGTGTCGAAAACTTGAGAAGAAGTCGAAAAATCTGTAAATAAAATTAGTAAAATCAGTAACAGTGGATTCCTAAAATTAATAGTTGAGTAGAAAACTTAATTGGGTTAAATTTTAAATCATTTTAACTTTTTTTTTTATTTGAACTAACTTTAGTTAAGGGCCTAAAATGTTACGTAGTCCAACAAACACAATTTGTATAGTCTGGATTAATAAGTGGAAAATTAACTTTATTTTCTAAGGAAAACTTTTAGTTTTCTAGCCCATGCATGCAATATTTCAAAATCATTACAAATTAACTTCAATGTTTATTTAAAATATTATTCATTAGTCTATGAATTATTAAATTTTTTTATTCATATCAGGCTTCACAGTTTTTCCCATATTCCCCTATATTCCCCTTTTCCTCAATTTTCCACTTACGTGCTGAAAATTCATTTTTTTGTTTGAAGATTAATCATTTCAGTTGAAAATTTATCTCTTTGGTTAAACATTTAACTATTTTGTTGAAAATGCATTCTGCTTTGGTTAAACTTAGTCGTTATTGATCTAAAATTAAAATATTTTTGGTTGAAACACCAACTATTACATTTTTAATTAAGAATACATTTTTTTGATTGAAAATTCAAGTACTTGGCTAAAACTTGAACTTTTTTGTCAAAAATTAATTTTTTTGTTGAAAATTCACCTTTTTTTGGTAGAAATTGCATTTTTTTGGGTTAGAAATGCAACTGTTTGATTGAAAATGAATCTGTTTTGGTTCAGGCTTTAACTATTTTGTTGAAAATATCTACTAATAAATTTTTAATTCAAAATTATTATTTATTTTTGTTATTGAAAATTTGACTATTCCATTTTTAATTTAAAATTTCTCTTTTTTAATTGAAAATTCAACTACTTGGTTGAAAGTTTAACTACATTGTGAAAAATGGATTTATTTTTGTTGACAATTCATAGTTTTAGTTTATAACCTATCTGTTCATTCTAAAAATTAACTATTTGATTAAACTTTTTCTTCTTTAGTTGAAGATTAATATTATTTGTTGAAAATTCAACTATTCCAATTTTGGTTGAAACTTGATCTTTTTAGTTGAAAATTCAACTGCCTGATTGAAAGTTGAACTAATTTAATTATTTCGTTGAAAATGCGTTGTTTTTTGGTTGAACTCAATTTCTATTAATCTCAAATAAACATATTTTTAGCTTGAAACACCAACTACAACATTTTTATTGAGAATTCGTAATTTTTTTAAAAATTCAACTAATTGGTTAAAAATTAAGCTAGTTTGTTAAACATTTTGTTTGATTGTTGAAGATTCATCTTTTTTGTTGCAAATTTACCTTCTTTATTGCAAATTTTTTTTTTTCTTAAAAATTAACTTTTTTAACTGAAAATTTAACTATTCCAACTTTGGTAGATAATTGTCCTTTTTTGCTGAAAATTCATCTTTTTGGTTGAAAAATATTTTCTCTTTTGGTAAAAATTGTGTCTCTTTTGGTTAGGAATACAACATTCATTGTGTTGAAAGCGCAATATTTTTACTGGAAATGTTAGGAATTTAAAGCATTTCAAATTTAATTTAATGTGGTCATGACTTTCATTGTATTTAAAAGAATTTATTCTCCTATTTTTGTGAAAAATCTCCTTATTTCTCCTGCTTTTCGAGCATTTTGACTGACGAATCCCGTTTCGATACTTTTGAAAGAAATTTTTCTTGGTTTCTTCTTAACCGAATGAATTTTATACAGCATAAAGGTCTAATCGGTTAAACGTGGAACACTAAAAATGTAACATTCGAGAAGTTAAGGCATATTTGTGAGGGTAAATTATTACTGTAAACACTACAAAAATTATTGCTGGCGTAAGAACTTAAAATAGGCTCAATTGTTGCATCTTAACCATTTGAATATTCTTCGAATGTTTTTCGATTAAACCGTACTTGATTTTAAATTAATTTGAAATGATTACAGTTTAAGATAAAAATGACTAAATTCTGAATATTTAAAATTAGACACCCATTTGAAATTTTTACTCAAACCAGAACCCAACTAGAGTGTGAAGTCTTTAATTCTTGAACCCTTGAACCTTGCACAATAAGTGGTTGAATTCATAAAATTGTATAATTGAAAAATGTCTAAATAAATGTTTAAACTTTGAAATTGTAAACATGTTCAAACATTTTTAAACTTTGAGGTCGCAAAAATGATTTTTTTAATACAAATTTTGCAGTAAATTGATATTGAACTGTTTGATTTTCAAGGATTGCAAATTAATAATAATCTAATTTCAAATAAAAAACATTATTCTTAATGAAAACAATTTTTTAATTAAAAAAAATATTTTAACAATGTTTTGTTCAAATGAATTTTTTCTCACTATGCTTTAAAAAATGGTTCAATTTTAATAATTGATGGCTTATTTTTCCAAGGAGAATATTCTCTACAACTTTACTGTTTCCAGTTTAACAAATCAATCTTTATATGGTTGAAATCGTTAAAATATTGATTTAAAAAAAAACATTCTTTCAAGAAATAACTATATTTAAAGATTATTTACTTATTATAAAAATTAGAAACAGTTGATTTGTAAAGAATCTTTTTCTTGAAAAAAAGCCATGATTTGTTAAAATTCAACCATTTTGTCAAAATTGGTAAAAGGCACGTGACTTATAATATAATTTCAATTCTTAAATTCATAGAAAACTTTTTTACTTTTTTTTGCAGGGGCCTGATTTTTGATGCGACTACCTTAAATTTGAGCATTTTAAATAGAAAATTGTTTCAAACAATACAATCACTATTAAATATTTTCAGTTTTCAATTGTTCAATTTTCAAAGATTTGTGGCTAAGTATATTTGCTTTATAAAAATTAGAATGATTAAAAAATAAAACAGAGAATGATATTCATAAAAATTTCTTATCTTCTGCGGATGTCACCTTTCCAAATAAAATTTAGAATTGATAAGGTCACTTACCACTGGAGTCATGAGCATCAGGGCTCCCTTCAAGGTGCGGTTTTTCCTCACCAACTGAAGCTATATTTGTGGAATCAAATGAAGTCTTAGATCCAAAATTATTTCCAAATGATCTTGAATTAAAATTATTGTTAAAATTTTGTATTTTTCCATTAATATGGGATTGATAAGCTCCACCTTGGTCCCCATAAAACGAATCTGTGTCACTATTTGAAGTTAAAGTCACGTGACTTGGGTCTGCTGGTGAAAAAGAGGATTCATCTTCCGATGATGCTTCATGATTGTGGTTTTCAGTAGAGCTAAAAAAATGTAAAAGAATCTGCTTATGTGCTAGAATTCTATTAAATAAATCTTTCCATAATATTGACTTGTTGATGCCAGTTAAAAAGTCCATAAACTAGTCATAATTCAACTACCAAGTCCGCGATTTTCCCTTAATTTACACGTCTAATCCGGAAATTATTTATTTATTTTATTTACTTATTTCTTTCTCTTCTTTTTCTTTATTTATTATTTCATATATTTAACCCTCAATAACTGCAATCTATAATAAATAGTCATTTTGCTTTCAGTGGAATATTTTGTAAAAATGTTATCACCCACTGAATCTTCAACTTTCTACAGCACTGGAGAAAAGTGACTCTTAGACTCAGTTAATAGAATTTGCTTGCAATTTCTCCTGGCAAATACCACAATTTTCTTTAAAGCATGATTGAACACGCTCTAAAATCGATTCTCCTGAATTTACTATATCAAAAATTATTCTTATAGACATCAAAAACAACATTTTTTTACAAATTTGATTAATATTATTAATTCTGAGTCTGATATTGTTAGTTTTTGTAGTTTTTAGAAATATTTCTGAAATTCCACAAAAAGCTTATTTATTTTAAGTGAAGGAAGGTTTAATAAAATGTACAGCGATATTTGAAATTAAAATACGAAATTTCTTGGTTTTCAAGTGTAAACTTTGGGTCTTAATTTCCCTGTTTAGAGCACATTTTTTATATTAATCTCGGTCCGTTTTTTAAACAAGTAGAACTATATTATATTTCACTTAATTTCTAATCGTCATTTTTTATATCAGTTTTGATAAATTATAGCAATTTTTTTTAGTATAGAACGCTTTCAATTTTCAATTTTTTTGTTTGGTAGCTACAATCGCTATATTTTTTAAGTGAAAAAAAATGAAAGTTACAGATTTTATATAGTGCTGATAATTTGAAAATGTTAATTATAGACAGTAGATAGTTCACTTTGAAATTTTGTGAATATAAATCGTATTTTCTATAATTATACTAATCGTTCGGGATGTAAATATTCTTGATTCAACGCCTGGGAAATAACAATTTGGAATTTTTAAGTAAAAACCTTATTTCATCGACTTCTTCCAGACCATTTATTCAGAATTTTGTAAATCAAAATGACGTTTCGGAATCAAACCGATACCCTCATCAGATTATCTTTAACATTTCGCAGATAGTTCGTTAGTATTTTGGAACGATGAACGAATAGACGAAATCGAAATTTTTTTTCAAAAAATGTATTGAAATAGTGATTCTCAATATAACTAGAATCCTCATTTTTAAAATAATTAGGACATTTGTGATGAAGAAGTATATACAATTTAAATAATATTTTGATTATTCGAAGTTGAAAAATTTATACAATGGTTATGTTAAAAAATTAAAAATCAAAAATTAAATTTACAGGAATGACGGAGTGTACACATTTGTTGACAAAAATTTCGATTTCATCTATCCGTTCATGGTTCCAAAATACTAACTAACTATCTGCGAAATGTTAAAGATAATCTGATGAGGTAATCGGTCTGATTCCGAAACGTCATTTTTATGTGCAAAATTCTGAATAAATGGTCTGGAAGAAGTCGATGAAATAAGGATTTTCCTTGAAAATTCCAAATTCTATTAATCGCATTTTAATATATAAGCTTGAAACTGAAAACTGTTCAATTATTGTTTATTTTGCGTGCTTATTTTTTTATGTCTAAAATTTTGAATTTCTCAACGATACAATTCTCGGCTAGCTAAAATAAATGTTGATGGATTCAATTTTCAATTTAGATCAACGATTCTTTTCAGTTAATCATTGTTCAGTTTTAAAGAGATTTCTACTGTAAACTTTTTAATATTATAAACATCATTTTAAATGTTGTTATTCAAATTTTAACATTTTCAATTATACATTTTTCAATCTTCTGAATGCCTCACTCTAAAAGGCTTCAAATTAAAATTCACTGCATTATATTCATATTCTAATTACCTTTACCTGTGATCTTCATTTACGGGTGAGAAATTTCCCTTAATTCTGTCATAAGGAATGTATCCTCGACCAAAGGATATTCCGTGACTTATTCCTTTTCCATGGGGAATAACAATATTGTTAACGCCATCGTGATCCTGGTCAAAATCATCACCACCATGAGGAAGATGATTTATGTTAGGGCGAGCTGCATGTTTTCCATAAATCATGTTGTTCGGTCGATTATAAAATTCGGGATATTCTACAGCACCATGATGAGATTTTCTAAATTGTGAAGGTCGCATATGATGACCCTGCCATGGAGCAACTGGACTTCGTCTGATTTGTTTTGGTACCACCAAAACGACTTTTCTCCTAAAAATAAAATGTTTAGATATAACCGATCAAGCAATTGAGGGTTCAGATACAATAACGGGACGAGCGCTCGAAAACGCGAAAAAGTATTGTCCAAACGTCTTATGATTTCCAAATTTTAAAGTTAAATAAATTAAATTAAAAAAATATGTGCTTGTACAGAATGACAAGACGAAACTTTTGTCTATATAAAGTTTTTCTTTCCGATGTATATTTTTAATACTATAATTGAAAAAGGGATGCAAAAATTTCGCCCAATTGAATTTTTTGTTAAAACAAATCGTCTCCACACAGACAAATATTATTGAAATTATTTGAAATTTGGTACACATACACATTATACCCTAGCGATGCCTACAAAATGAAGAAAAAAGTTTAAAATGCCAATTATTTAATAATAATTAATTGTAAATGGAGACCTGACGCTAAGCACGTTTTTTGAGCTTCGGCGAAGAAAAGTATCGAGGGAACTTTAGAGTTGAAACAACTTTCAGTAAGACATTTGTTCCTTACTATTGGAGGAAGATTTCTGGAAATTTTTAGATCGATTCATTGAAAATTGACGGAAATATCCATTTTGTAAGAAAGCACGCAACGTTGTCTACGGTTGCATCGTTCGCAGATGCAAGCGCTTCGCAACGTTAATACTCTCGTCTTTACACTCTCATATTAAAAACTCGTCTTTTCAAAATTAAACATGAAAATAATCTGCCCTTTCCCCCAATTAATAGAAAATCGACTGTTTTATATTTTTGGACATTTCGTTGTTTTCAGTGAATTATAAAATAACTGAAAAGAGGAAAATTTATGCTTCGCAAGTTGTTCCACCCTTTATTTTGTTTTCTTCTTTTTAGTAATAAGTAATATAAATAAACCGTCTAGTGTCTTTCTTTTGAAATTTTTACAATGAAGAGGACTCAGTGTCTCAAACTGTTTTGGAAGGTGCAGATCGCTCTCTGATTCATAACATGAAATTGAATATATATTTTTTGTTCTATTACTGTAAAACAATGTAATTAGACATTTCTAGTTATTCTGGAGATTGTGAATGACTAATACATTAAATATTAATGTACACTGATAATAAGATGTTTAAATAAATTGTTTAAAGAATGTATTGTTGTTTATAGCCATTTTCTCTTATAATAGAGTTAGAAAGTCGCAGTTTTTTCTTAATTTTCCTACTTTTGGTCTACTTGAAAATTATAGTGAGACAATAATTAATTCATATTAACAGGCATAAGTTTTAAAACAATTTATTATTATTAATAGTATTCTCGTTGAATAATGCTAGGAAGTTGCGTTTTTTTTAAATTTTCAATGTTGGCAACCTTTTACTTCGAGTGAGATAATAATTGATGCAATACAGAAAAAATAATTATTTAAACAAATTATTATTGTTTTTAACTATCTTTACCTACATCAATGCTAGATAGTGACGAATATTTCTGAAATTTTTACTTTTTTGTCTACTTTTTCCTTAGCGACATAATTTTTAGTACTCAGTAACTACTTCAAGGAAAACTTACATTTATAAGATGGCCCATATAGAAAATTTGAAGAATATTTCAAATATCTGTTTTATTTCAGGAAAATATATTCACAAGAAGAAAGATTGCTTGAAAAATGATTATCTCTATTGTTTATTTAATATTTGTTCATAACTAAAAAGTCAAAGCAAAGTTAAAAATTTTAGAAAAAAATCGCAGCTTTCTATTAATTATCTGAGAGAAGATAGTTATAAACAATAATTAAATTTTGTAACAATCATGTTTGTTAACTTGCATTAATTATTAGTTTACGAAGTAAATAGTTGACAAAAAGTGGAAAAGTTCAGAAACACCCGCCACTATCTAGCATTACTATAGGAAAAAATAGTTATAAACAATAATAATTTGTTCGAGCAATTATTTTTGTTGAATCTTATTAATTTTTACCTTACCCTAAGTTAAAAGTTGACAAAAAGTTGAATATTTTAGAAAAAACCACACTTTTGTAGCATTATTCAAAGAGAATATACATAAAAATAAAAAATTGAACTACAACTTTTTAGAATTATTCTAAGAGAATATTATTATAAATAATAAATTGTTTAAACCATTATTTCTGTTAAATCGCTTTATCTAAAAAGTTAAAAATCACTTGAAAAAATTCCGAAAAACCGCGACTCTAACTCTACTCTAAGAGACAATTGTTAAAAACAATAATAATTTGTTTAAAAAATGTATACCAACATCTCATTATTAGTAGAAAATAGTATTATATGTATTAGTAACAATTTGTATTTTAAGAAACAGCACAAAAATCATAATTAGCGCGAAAAACTCGCAAACCCCGATTTATCACTCATAGTGTTTGTTTGGGACCCTATAAAACAGACTTGTGGGGGTGATATTTAAAAAATAATTATTCATTTGTATTCTTTAACTAAATGTAAAGAGAAAAGTTGAGTTTCAACTCAATTTACCTAATATTGACGATTCTGAATAAAATGTGATTATATTTGTAATATAGCATAAGCAGATTCAGAAATAATAAAAGTAGTATATAATTTTAATGTTCCTGTGATAAAACGTCGAAAAAAATGTATGATAATTTAATCAGAAATATTTATAAGCAGTTGTAACAATATGTTCTGTAATTGAGGCATAAGCAACTTGCGAAGCACAAATTTTCCTCTTTTCAGTTATTTTATAATTCACTGAAAACAACGAAATGTCCAAAAATATAAAGCAGTCGATTTTCTATTAATTGGGGGAAAAGGGAGATTTTTTTCATGTTTAATTTTTAAAAGACGAGTTCTTAATAGGGAGTGTAAAGACGAGAGTCCTAACGTTGTGAAGCGCCTGCATCTGCGAACGATGCAACCGTAGACGACGTTGCATGCTTTCTTACAAAATAGATATTTCCGCCAATTTTCAATGAATCAATCTAAAAATTTCCAGAAATTTTCCTCCAATAATAAGGAACAAATGTCTCACTGGAAGTTATTTCAGCTCTAAAGTTCCCTCGATACTTTTCTTCGCCGAAGCTCAAAAAACGTGCTTAGCGTCAGGTCTCCATTTACAATTAATTATTATTAAACAATTGGCACTTTTAACTTTTTTCTTCATTTTGTAGGCATCGCTAGGGTATAATGTGTATGTGTACCAAATTTCAAATAATTTCAATAATATTTGTCTGCGTGGAGACGATTTATGTTTTAAAAAATAATTGAATTGGGCGACATTTTTGCATCGCTTTTTCAATTATAGTATTAAAAATATACATCGGGAAGAAAAACTTGAAATAGAAAAAAGTTCCGATTTGTCATTCTGTAAAAGCACGTACGTTTTTTAATTTAATTTTTTTAACTTTAAAATTTGGAAATCATAAGACGTTTGGACAATACTTTTTCGCGTTTTCGAGCGCTTGTTCCGTTATTGTATCCGGACCCTCAATTATTCATTAATTAAGAATATAATATGGAATTTCACAAAAGATAAATAATATTATCCTCATTGAAAGAAAAGCGATAAGCTATTCAAATAAAAAAGTTTTGAGAAAGTCACGTTTTGTCAATTTTAACTGGAGGAAGTGATAACTGATCTTGTAAAAATAAATTGTAAAAAGTTTTATTGAACGATTATCCAATTATGGGAGATTACCCAACTATTAGATCTTGGAAAATTGGGAAACTCTATATCAGTTTCTTCTGAGCTTTAAAGTGAAAGTTAAACACCATAAGCGATTTATTTCACCTTTCTATGGTCCTATTTTGTAGTATAACTTATAATGTAGAGTATTATTACCATTTTAAGTGAATTGTAGATACTTACTGATGATGAGCAGCATTTGCCAAAGAACTGCATACTGTTAGCAGCAAGACGCAAGAAATCTAAAAAAAAATAGAAAGTAAATATGATATACTAAAAGTACAAGAGAGTGTTTTAGAAAAATTACCAAAATATTTAAACAATAGATGAAAGTCCTATATTTTGCTTATAAATTAATCTTTTTTTTCCACATGTCATCGATAAAAATTCAATATGCTTTCCAGCATTTAAATGTCTTTTTTT
>CAKNWT010093214.1:0-14694 GCA_932066315.1 Andricus coriarius | reverse complement strand
GACCAGGGCCACTCCGAAATTTCTGCACGGGTCTTGTTTAAAATGGAATATTTTTACTATGAACTTTAGGAATTTGAAACGTTACAAATTGAATTTAATACAGGACACACATTAATTTGACCTAAATATGCACTGAGCTTTAAGTATAAGAAGATAAAATGGAAATTTCTTTGAATTGTTATTAAAATTCATAGAAAAATGTATTTTAATAAAAGTCTCTTCATTGTAAATAAGTTTTATAATTTACTTGAAACTACCGTTTAAAATAGTAACCAGCAATACATTTGCAAATCATTTAGTAGTAGCATTACCAATTCCTTTAGTAGATATAGTTACTTATTCATTTAGTCAGTTATTCTTACTTATTGAAATGGTAGATTTTTACTAATCATTAGTAAACGAAGGGACACTATGTGAATGAGTAGAAAACTACTACATACCAATTAGTAGTTTTCTACTAATTTAGATATAGAGATTATGTTTGTTACTGAATTGAAATTATTCTTTATATGTAGTTGACCTAAAAAATTTATATAAAATTTTTGGTTTCAGATTAATTAATTAAATAATGCTGAAAAATAAAATTTTTAATTTTGATAACATTTTTCACTGCGCGTAGTCGCCCCAAAAAATTGGCGACTAAAGGGGCCAAAGGGGCCCTCACTTCTTTTAATTGCAGCTCGCTAAAAAATCTCTGAATTGTTTAACGAATGCATCTCAAAGCTTAAGGTCTTCTGAATTCAACGATATGATGACTTTTATCCTACAAACTTATTGTCAATCGTTAGAGGGAAAAACATCCAAAAAAACAGGGGGTTTCAGCCTCCTTTTTCAAGCATCGCCTTTCATTTATTTCCAGAAAGCTGTCGTCGTTAGGAAAAATCTGAAAAAATTTACGGATATTCTTTCAACATTATTTAATGCAGCATATTTTTCAAAATTCATAAATATTCAATAATTTACTTTTTACCAGGATTTATTCAAAAATACCATCTCTTCAAAACTAATCAAGATAGGAAGCCTTTTAATGACTAAAAATGTGCAGTTTTGTGATGTAAGTTCAGTGCAATAATTAAATTTCTGATAAAATTATTGTTACGCAAGAAATATCATTTTGAATATTTTTGATTTTAAGCAGTGTTGGCGTATGGGCCGGTTAGGTAGTTAGAAAGAATTACCCTTTAGATGAAAAACCCTGTTTTTTTGGGATGTTTTGTCCTATAACTATTGACAATAATTTTTTAGGATAAAAGTGATCATATCATTGAATTCAGAAGACCTTAAGCTTTCAGATGCTTTTTATTAGACTATTCAGAGATTTTTTCAGCGTGTTGCAATCAAAAGAAATAAGAGCTATGAAAAATATTTGACTATTCGTCCCTAATTCCGATATGACGAGACACTTCGAACATTTTTCACGATTGAAACAAATAGATATCTTCAAACTTATAATTTCATCTCTCTGGAAAAAAGTGAACAAGTAATGATTAGCAGGAAATTACTAATTCTATTGTTCAAAATATTCAGGTAGTGCAAAACTACTAATTGCTTAGGAAAAATATACGAATTTGTTCTAAAAATTTGTAGTTACTTGTTAAATTTGGTAAAAATGTCAAAATTCCTGTAAAAACTTGCAGCTCCTGGTAGAATTATTATAATAATTTTTCATTGTTTTACGGCTAGTGTCCAGCTTTCCATAGGATAAAGATAATAAATAAATATAATAGGATAAACAGAACCAATACCTAAAATCGTCCAACTTCGTTGGTGGTAATAGAAAAGGGAATGGTTGTCTATCTATGCCGACATTGTCGGAAAAGTTAGAGGAATAGACACCGAGTTTAAAAATAAACGTTAAAAATAGTAGAAAATTACAAAAATAATTCTACTAGAAACTACAAGCTTTTGCTACGTTTCTTCCTCTTTCACAAAACTTTACAAATAATTACAATTCTCAAACTAAATTACAATTTTCGAATTGCTGTACTTCATTCTAAATTATTGTGAGTTATTGTAAAAATGGATTCCCACCAGGATTAAGTAAAATAAAGTTATGGAAATGGGAAACGTGACAAATAGAGAATTTTAACAAAATTGGACTCATCCTTTTGCCTTTTTAGGAAAAGATTATTGAATGGAACAATTAATATTTTGTCGCTTGAGTTTAAATTGAAAATATTACATTTGTCTAAACAAATATAATTGTGTGGGATGCCCGGGGATAGAATTAGCTGTAATTGGATTTTCAGGAGTAGAGCATGGGATGCGGTTATTAAATGGATGGTATAGAGGATTCCCTAAGCTAAAATTTGGACTAAACAGCAGTTTTGTTGTCATCAATTTTTTTGAAACGAAAATACCGTCAATAGAAGATTTTTTCATAGACCGGAAATCACAAAACCTCGGAAAAAGCAACCACCTTCAAAAAAATCTTTAAGAAAGGGATGGAAACCCTATCCCTAAATTAATAGGAAAAGCTCGGGAAAGTAGATTTGAATCCGTCTCGAGCTCTATTCTAAATAAAAATGCAAAAAGTGGAATTCTAGTTAAGTAATTTAGCGTATAAAAATATAGGCCGAGGCTAGTCATAAGGGGATTTATCATGTTACAGTGTTATCTTATCTATCTAAATTCTTTTTGCTTTTCGACAATTTGTACAGGCCTAAGGAGTTATGAAAGTTATGTAAATCATAAGCTCACTGAATAGAATTATATTCAACTAAAATTCACTGAAGAGTATAAAATTAAAAATTAAAGAATAGTCGAATACGCCAGGGATAAAACAATAACTCTAAGATATAGAATGAGAATGTCATTACATTTATTAATTGTAATAAATATTGAAATCTAATAATAGAATTAATATCTCAAATTCAAGAATAATATTTTCAAAATGAAATCAATCAGCATATTCGACAGTATGATATCCATACAATATTATGTCATGACATGAAATAATGTTCAAGAGAACCTACATGAAGGATCTTCCAAGTATTTTCTTTTTATTTATTTCATAAAATTAAATTTTTATATGTTTAACGTGCACATTAAAAAAAAATAAAATCGCACTCTTTCTGAATGTGAAGTAATATGAATAGTGTGTTTGATTTCTGCTTGTTATTATACAAACAGTAATAATACTCAGGATCCTCAAAAATAATCCACTGCCTTCCTGCAGAAACTAAAAAAAATATAACAAAAAACCTTTTAAAAATTCTTGCAATTCATTTTTGGATGCAAATAAAAAAAATAGAAAAGAAATGCACAGTTTTTTGGACCATTCCTTAAACGAATAAAAAAAAAAAATGACAAGCAGCAATACACTACCAGTTTCAAACGTCATCTTTAAAAGTTTTATCGAAAGGAATTTAAAGAAACCTATTATTCATATGATGTAACATAAAATTTTGATTTATTTATCTTAATATCATTCCGAAAAAAATCGTGTAATTAAAAACTCGCGTATTACTCTTTTTTGAACATTTAAAGCATTATAAATCTATTAACGCCATTGTAGATATGCCCGTGCAGAAATTGCCCAACTTGTTCCCAAGTTCCGATCTGGGCCCGATCGGATTTTCCACATGTGGCTGCCAGGGGGCAGGTGGTGTGGCTCGCGTCGGAACCACGTCGAAACGGGTTAGGTTAGACAAGATTATGTCAAGTTTTTTGTTGTCCTCGTGATATTGTTTTTTTATATGAAACTTAAAATGCCAAAAGCAAAAAGTAAATTGTGAGTTCGGAAGCACAGAATTGTTGGTGAAATTTCCTGTATCTGCAATGAAGATGAAGGTAAGTTTTAATTCACTAGATTCAACATAAAAATCATGAAACCTAACTGCCAGACGAAATACAAAATTAGTGTTTCATTTGCTTTTCATTAATGTTTAAATATAAATAATCTTATTAACATTGTAATATGTTTATTTTATTTTTAATGTAAATGGATGATTGCCAAAAAGTTGACCATTCTAAGTCCCTATCATTTTTCACATATTCTGTGAATAATTAATTTTTTCTTAATATTAGGGCAGAATTTAGAAAAGTTTTAAAATTTTAGACGACTTCGTTTGAAAATAATAAATAAAAATGCTTGAAAAATGCCAGGTGATGCGGGGTCCTAAACTACAAATTTAAAATAAATAATTGCTAAATAATATTAAAAATATTTTTGTAATAATTTGGGCTTATGAAAATCGATTGAAATTAATTGCAAGAGATGATTATGGAGTAATAAGTTGAATATTTTGCAGTTAAAGATAATAAGAATAAAGACTCTAACTTTAAAATAATTCATATTGTACATAAATTTCGAGAAAATAAATAAAAACGAAAAATTGTTAGAAAAGAAAGAAGGACTTAAAGTAATTTATTATCTCAAACTAAATTTTTAATTTGAATTTACCGCGTCTATCTCGAAAGTTTTTGATTGTTCGACTATTTTTAGAAATTGTACTATTTGTAGAAATGAAAAATTAAAGGGGCCACATCTGGGCCGGACCGGGCCCACATTTTCGAGGCCCAGATGTGGGCCCGATCGGGTAGAGCGTTTCATTTCCGGTCTGGCGCTAGGCAGATTACCCTATCGGGGCCACCTTTTTCCAGATCGGGGCCCGATCGGCGCCACATCAAAATTTCTGCACGGGTGGCTTTGTTTAGTATTTATAATGTTGAAATATGCTCAGGTATTTGAGCGAACAATATTTGAAGACAAAAAAGTTGATTGGATCGCAAAAAAAACTTCCATTTCAATTTTCTTTGATGATAACGAAACTCTAGATACGATCTCTGGCTCTGGCTCGATTTACGAAAATGCAAAAAATTGTGATGACAATTTTTCAAAATAATATATCGGAGATAAAATAAGATGCTAAATAGCCCTTAATTCTTTAAGCCTACGATACAGAAATTGATGAAAACAAATAAACACATTTTATCAGAAATAAGTTTCTTAAGTTCAATCAAAACATATATTGCAGTTTTATTGCATATATAATTATATATCATGTATAAAAAGATTATTAAATTATTTGAAACTCATTTTTAATTTGTCTCTTAAACTAAGCTGAATAAATTGATTCGAAAAATAAAGATAATAAGAAGCCTAAAGAAATTTGTTGTTGTTGAATATGTTCTAATTTGATCATTTTAATTTATCTCTGTTATTTTATCTCTTTAATTCCGTTCGAAAAAATACTGAATACGTTCTATCTGTTAAATTTTTTTAGAAGTATTTAAATCGAGTGTAAATTCTATATTTTAGAAACCCTGGTATCAATAAAAAGGTTAATATCATCCCAAAATATATAAAATCATTATTATTTATTGTTTTGAGATACGAAGTCATCTCGTAAGCTTTGTGGACATACGTGGAACTTTTATTTTCGAAAGTAATAATTTGTCTAGTTGTCGTATTGTGAAATCAGACTTTATCAATGTTATGTAAAGGTCTGAAGCAAACAGATAATTTCTCAAGATCTTATTTCACTAAACAGTACCCTCCCTCCTATCGCCCTACCATCCATCGCGACTTCCCCTACTCGCTTTGATGCCACTACCGACTTTGCGAAAAATTGTGACATGCAATGTAACATATTTAATAATTTAGTTTGAATTTATAAATGGCTATTAATTTTAGAAATACAGATTTAATACAAATTGTTTTATATGGAAACACTTACATGCCTATCCACAGTTATCAAATTTTTTTTTCTGAATAAAACTTGTAACAAACCAGAAAGTTTTTCAGGATAGGTATGTAAAATTAGCATAATAACTTTTGATTGATTAGGCTATTTGTTTCCTTAACTATTAAATTTTGACATTAGCTTTTTTGATTTAATTCTCTCAACCAATCAGATATGAGGATAAAGGTCGAGGGGAGAAAGATTTTTGATGCGAATCCTAAAACGAATTCCAGTCACAGACTTTCGTAATTGGTGGGAGGGTACTGTACACAAACTTACCAGATTATTACTATCATAAAAAAAATGCCACATATATCTATAAAGTTCCTGAATTGAAGAAATTAAAAACAATTTTATATAAATACATGTATTACGTCTAAAATGCCACACGTGTTCCTTTCTCGTTTCTATGTGTTTACGCATCGTAACTCAAAACGATGAATAATATCGGTTTCATTTGCTTCGTCATGAAATAAATTTTTTACTGATACCAAGGTTTCTGAAAATCAGTATTTATACTTATGATGTCAACAAAAAAGATTTCAAAACCTAAGAACCGCTGTCCAAACGTACAGTGGGTTGATGATGTAATTTTTCGTAATTATAAATTAGGCTGGCCAGACAAATTCCGATTATTGGATTATCTAAAACTCTCTAACAGGGATCGAAACGCGGACCTCTAACGTATAGGCCGAACGCATATAGTCCACCGAGGCTCTTATTAAGCCAGTTTTTTTTAAGGTCTTCGAACCTCAATGATTCATTATTTATTTAAACGATGTTTCTGAAACAAAAAATGTTAATGGAGCTTTATTGGCTGATAAGACTTTGTTGACATCAGCATATAGAATAGATATATCACACAAAACTACCAAGTATAAAGTTGCTGCGGCAAATGGATCAAAAAGATGCAACGTTTTGATACCTATATTCATGGTCAACTTAATTCAAATTTTTAGATCAATTAATTGTCATAAAATTTCAACTACTTAACACATAAAATATTTAAACCTCTTACCTCAATGATGATCAATTGTTGATGATCGTTTCAAATTAAATTGTTTTGATCAAATTTTGAAAAAAATCATTCACTTAGCTCCGTTTATTTTAATTTGTGATTATTGAGGTTGTGAATGTTTGTTTACAAGTGTCAACAAATATCGATCAAGGACCGATTATCGATTTGTAGAACTTGAATTTGGCAGAAAGGAATGTTTTTCGAAAATCGTCAACTGTCATTCTGTTTTGTATACTGATGCTTATACGCCTTGAAGTTGTTCTCCTTAATTTTCTTTGATCCTCTAAAGCGAATCATATTGAGTTGAAATTCCAGATCAAAATAGCTGCAACAATTTGATACTCCAAGTTTTAGTGTGATACCATTACCAATAGATTAAAAACTGGTGCTTATAATATACTCACATATTTCGACTCTCACAAAGCATGAGAAACATGAGTAACATTATATCCTCTAATAAATCGAATTGCAAGTTTAAATATTAGGAGCGAACTAATTGTTTATAAAACGATAACTAGACCTTGCATCACTTACGCAAGTCCTATATAAAACTTCCCCTGCGATAATAATTATAGAAAATTATAAATAACACAAAATAAATTCTTAAGGCTTTTACGAAACTTTAATAGATATACCATAATACAGGATATGCATATATGTCTACGCCTAGAATATATTAAGGACTAAATAAGAAGACTATAAACTTAGTACTTTGATAGAAATTATAATCATAGTAATGATCTAGTTAAAAATGTTTTATACGAACCTGCAAAGTTCAAACTTAAAAGAATTATGTACATCCTGTATGATGTGTTAAGATTATATCATTTAATGTGTGCTCTTCCAATACTCTGTAGTTGACAGTAAGGCAACTAACAATTTAGACTACTCTCTTATTTTTGTTCTTAGTTTTTCCATACAATTAAAGCCTCTTAGGATATGAGATATATTACGCAAACTTTCAATGTTCTCAGCTTTTATTATTTATAATAATGATAAGATGGTTAGTCGTAAATACGTTGGAGCATCAAGCTAAAACTTATGTAACTTCCTGAGTCAAAATCGTATGCATGGGAACGATCAATCATTGACTTTCGAAAGTAAACAAAATGTATGGTAAATGTGACAATCCCATACTTCAAGTATATTGAAATGGTGTAAAGATCATTTGAAGTATAGCTGAAGTATGGTTGAAGTATAGATGAAGTATAGGATATACTTTATCTATACGATTCAAGTAATTTCGTGATTTAAACTTTTTTTGAATATGGTCTGTAAGGATATACAATATACAAGGCATATACAATAGAAAACGTATACGATTCTTATATCATATACACTGGTAATAGATCCAGAATCTTTGATTCCTAAACATAACATTAATAGCATAATAAGATTTAATCAAATTGTTAGGTGTAATGTTTCTTGTTAAAATTTGCATAATATAACGGTAATAAATTTATTTTACAATTATAAATTTACTTATTCAAGAAGTTACAAACAATATTCTTTGACATTTCAAAAATAATTATTCTGGATCTCTATCTTCATGTATTTCAGATATCCTATTATATCCCATGAGCAATAATACGGCCATACCTACTACAGCCATACTTTTGCTATACGTTAGACATAATCTACATACTTTAGCAATACTTTCCCGATACTTCAACTATACATGATTTAATTTTATTTTTAGTCTGATTAGAGAATTTGTATAATCCCGAAACGTCATGTTTGTTTGAGAAGCAATTGCTAAAGAAGAAATATAATGCTACATTAGTCTGAAAGTTGTCGTTGATTTTTCATCTTTTATGTAACTAATACATTCCCAGACGTTAATTTTACGAAGGATTTAACATTTCATCGATTTATTCACTTTATAAGTATAGACGCATTGACTATAATTGCGTTTTTTATCATGCTTCTCAAATGGATTTTTTATAATCATGGATGGAAAGACAAATACAGCGAAGGATTGGATTAATGTCAATGAAGAGTTTAGAAGAGCATGGGCTGGGAAAGATTTTCTGGAAATTGTCAGTGCCTGTATAATCAAAAATGGAGCTGGAGCTGGATTTCCGGTTTCACACCAAAATTTAATAATTTATACGAGCACTCACACAAAATTTCTATAAAATAGGAAATTCTTTAACGGCAGTTTGTAATTGACCTTTAATCTTCGTAATGTATTTTTGGTGAGCATCTAACTTCAGAATTTTATGAAATTATTTTTAAGTTAATTCTTAAAATAATTTTAATTTTATTTTTGGTCTGATGCGGGAACTTGTATCATTCCGAAACGTCATGTTTCTTTGAGAAGCAATTTCTAAGAAGAAGAAATATAACGATACTAAAATTTTTACACCCAGCTTATACTGCACCAAAAATTATAAAAGTAAAAAATAAACTTATTATTAAGCTTGTTTCTTTTATCCCACCAACTAGGAACAAGGGCATGATGAGGGAATCTACAGCTTAACACTTAGAACGGAACATCCTTTTACGGTGCGCGAATTAAATTATTATAATATTATTAATATTATTATATTATATGATATTAAATTACTATATTTTTTTCAAACTTGCTCTTGGGTTAAAAAGAACCCGGTTTTCCATCATAGCCACGGACTAAGTCAAGTGACTGATGAGATGAGGATGTAATGAGTTAATTTAATACGATGTTTTAAATCATTTGCGATGATGTTGTAGGTAGAAAATTAGGAGCATGGTGTAGTTTGCAGTTTGTGTTTTACAGCTGTTATGCTTACACAGCGGTCTGGATGCATCTGGATGCCTTATTAGAGCTACCATTTATCACTCTATAGGATTTCAGTCACTTGCTTCCTGATGATCTAGGAAGTTTCTGACAATGCTACAGATGCTTGATAAGACCGCCTTCTGAGCTGCTTCCAGTACCCTACTGACTCCTAAATGTTCAAGATGTTCAGTGTATCATGCGTGCCCATTGCCTGTAGCCGAAATCACAACAGGATGAATAGATGCATGTTTCACATTCCTCCATATTGTCTTTACTTCATGCCTTAGCTCGCTATACTTATGGATCTTGGTTGTATAGGTTGCCTGCAAATTTCGGTTAAGTGAACAAGCAATGTCGATGATGTAGACTGTTCCATATTTTTTTCTCACATTATGATTTCCGGTCGATTATCTCGGATGTAATGATCCGTCTGGATAGTATCATCCCAATATAAGATGTAATCTTCGTTTTCTAAAACGAGCATTGGAATGTATCTATAGAAAGGCGTCCATTCTGTTAAGAGTCCTAGGTTTAGGGGAAATTATTGTTGATGTATAATGCAAGCCACATCTTTATGTCTATGCGTATATTTTCATTGAGCCAGTACGCGACAACCATCAATAATGTGCTCCATGGATTCGTTGGTATCTCTACATAAATCATCAAGCCAGAGCCAGTGGTGATAACGGACCGCGACTTTTTCAACTGTGCAGGCATCGCGCAATGGTGGAGTTAGGAGGAAAACTGATGTTCTCTTCGTCACTCCTTCTGCACGTGACGCCTGCGCAGTTGAAAAAGTCGCGGTCTGTTACCACCACTTGTCAGAGCCTCGCTTGGTACGGTGATCACATCATGGCTTGGAAGCTTGAGAACTCATGCCCTCGATATTCCAGTGGGCTTTGCTATTACACCCTGGAAGGATCGATACCTAGTTCAGGTACCGCAGACTAGAGTCTGCCAGTTCTCCAGTCTCTAGTTTGATTAGACCCTTAACCCTCACACTAGCTACAACATGATGCGATCGCGAGGGAGATATGTCCAGTAGCTATTTCTTTGTGATTTTTTATTGAATCCAAAAGATTTGATGCAAACTGGTAAAGAATTGATTGAGATATTTAATACATAAGCGATAACTAGCGTAAGAGTAAATTCAATTTATTTCCAGTGTTTATTCAGGAATATTACATATATTTCTCATATTTATATTCTCTGCGTTATTACATTTTCATTTATTAAGGTTGATTGCCTGATGGACTTCCTGACCTACGTGGTTGGCCTTGTTGCACCGGTTGTTCGCCTTCTTGCACCAGATGTTCGCCTTGTTGCACCAGATTTTCGCCTTGTTGCACCGGTGGTTGGCCTTGTTGCACCGGTGGTTGGCCTTGTTGCACCGGTGGTTGGCCTTGTTGCACCGGTGGTTGGCCTTGTTGCACCAGTGGTTGGCCTTGTTGCACCGGTGGTTGGCCTTGTTGCACCGGTGGTTGGCGTTGTCGCACAGGACGCTGACCTCGTGGACGTTGAGCCGGTCTTCTAGGTCGCGATGTTTCTCTAATATCAAAAGTCATCGAGCCTCCTCCAGACCCGATTTGTACATGTTTGTGAATGTGATTAGTTGAATCTACGGTATAGGTTACTCGAGGAGGTGTTGAGAGACGATTAGAGTCGAAATTTGCGGAAAATGATTGACGTCGAAGTTGACGAGGATTTGCATTTGGCCTTTGATTGTTATTATTATTATTTTCTGCAGGGCCACTTGGTCTTGATTCTGTAAAAAAATGAAGATTTGTGACTATTTCGCAGATACATTAGGAAAATAGCTCAAAGTGAATTTTTATAGAAACCCTCTTTTCCTGATTACATTGACACTATTTGTTTCTGATATTTATAATAAGTATTGAATGTATTTTTCTCCGAATATATGAAGACCTATAATTTACTATAAGGCAAAACGAAGTGTCTATAATAATTGTATTAAATAGATATCTTTAATATATCTATTAAGAAAAGATCTAAAAATTTTGTAGCAATGACTTTTTGATAGGACAGTTAGTTTTTGTTTTATTTGTAAAAAATAGCAATAAAAATAACAAATAAAATTTTTCTGTAAAAACCCACACAAGAGAAAAAAAAATGAGAAGACAATAGTTGTTCAACCAAAAAAGATGTACGAAGTTGTTATAAACTTTTGTTCTAAAAATACACTTAAAATAAAAAAATTACTTTGAGTCAAATCGTAAGAAATAACATTGAAAATAAATAAATTATATGTATGGAAAAATGACACAAGTTGCAATGAAAATGTATAATAAAAAAATTATTTTCATTGTATTTTCAAGCACTTTTTCTTTAATTATAAAAACAAGGCAATGAAAATAAGTCTGTTTCAAGACTAATGCGAATTATGAATTGTAATAATATGATTGTATTGAACTAAATCAAATAAATTGAAATAAAATGATTGTATTGTATTGAGTAGCCGAGAGTTATATTCAATGCAACATAAGAAGCAAATATTAAAGCAAATAAATAATATAGAAAAGTTCTAATTTTGGACAAAATAGAGTGCAAAGCACGAGACACGTAATGAGAATGTGTTCGTTAAATCCGAAGGAGCTTTAACAAAAGAGATTTCACTATCACCAAATTACAGTTGTCGGTGATTTGACCTTTAATTTTAAAAATTCTGTGCACAAATGTGGGGAAAGTACAAAGATCGAGCGCGAGATAAATATATTATCCAGCGCGAAGCGCCAGAACAAAAAGTCGCGTGCACTTACCAACAGAATCCAGCAAAAAAACTGCGATTGTAAAAAGTAAATTTGCAGTGAGAATCTTCATGTTTTCTATCGAAGGATTCGGTAAGCGTAACTGATAAATTTGGAAAAAATCCACGGCTATTTATACTGATATTACGGAAACTTGATAGACGCAATAAACTAAATTTTAAGCAGGGAAAAGATCTTGCTGTGTATACAGCATGTGGTATGATTATTTTCTGAATACTGATAAGAGGATTACCGCCCTCTTTCCATATTCACCTAGGAAGCAAAATAATGAAACATCGCAAATTTGTTGTTTCATCCCAATTCTAGATGTCTGGAAAACAAAATTTTCCTGTCTTTTATTATTTTCTATATTTTTTGGCTGATAATATAAGGAAAGGAAAACTATAAAATAGCAAATCTTATTTGCAATCTAAATTCTACATGGAAAAAGCTTAAATTTAAGCCATCCCATTGATTATACTGATACATTTTTACATGGTTGCCTTTTTTGTATTCAATAAGTTTTTATTGAAATTGTACAATATCAAATCAGAAGCCTTCTTCAGGGTCTGTATTTAGAAATTGGAAACCTCTACAAATAAACACTTAAAAATTTATTCTACGCAAAAAAAATAATTTTGACGGAGTATCAAAAACTGTTCAATTTAAGTATGGTAATTTTTCGGATTAAACAATTAAACATTAGGAGATTTACAAAAAATATCTCCAAATTCAAGGTTTCGATTCTCTAAAAAAAGTAAGCTACGAAAGATTATCAGAAATTTACTGATTCGATTGTTTAAAGTATTAAAGTACTGATTCAAGAGGAAAAAAGTACTAATTGCAAAAAAACGAATTTTTTTGGTGATGTTTATATTGATACAGTAAAATGCAATATAGCATAATAACGTGAAAGCTGTAAGGTTTGGTAGAAATATGTAATTACTTCTAAAATTTACGAAAATGTCGGGATTATAGCAAAAACTTATAGTTCCAAGTTAAATTATTATTGTAATTTTCCATTGTTTTCACGGCTAGTCGTCCAGCTTTTTATTGAATGAATACCTAAAATCATGCACCTTGGTTGGTGGAGCTAGAAAAGGAAATGGTGATCCATCCATTCCGCCATTGTCGAAAAAGTTAGAGGAATAAACACTGAGTTTTAAAAAATTCGTTTAAAATTGTAGAATATTACAAAAATAATTCTTCTAGAAACTACAATCATTTTCTAGGATATGCCTGCTTTTACAAAACTTTAAAAAAGTCGACTTTCTGAAAAGTGGAGGGTCGGTTATTTTTTTATGAAAATTTGGTGAGGGAAATTGGCCAGAACTATTTCTGAAAAGTGTTAGGAACTTCAAAACTATGCTAAATCTACTCATAAGTAGTAACAGGATGAGAGTCTTGACGACCATATTTGTTCGAGCTTTTTCATATTTCATTGCAATCATTTCGCATTTTTTATATTTTATTGCGATTATCTCGAAATTTTTATGTTTAAAAATGCGAAATAAGTGCATTTGTTCATAGTAGTTATGATAGCAGATGCAACCTTATACAGCAGAAATAATTTGAAAATTTCAGTTTTAAATTCTTTAAATTAGAAGCAGGGATGAATCCAGACATGAGGTTTTCTCTCGGCAGGTGGGGACATCTAAACAAGGTTATAGTTTCCCCTCCACCTGAGAAACGAAAAATCATCATTAGAATTTTTAACCATAGCGGAGAATTTAACGTATTAGATGACGTCAATAGACTTACACAAATAAATACCTTGGAATAACTAAGCTTTAGGCAAATGAGAATCTAATTCGTCAGATGAAGTAAATGGTACATTTCTCTATACATGTGCTGTTAAATAAGACTCGTTTTCCAATTACCCAATCTCGGCTTGACCACCTTCTCTCGTCCTGAATACGTGATAGATAACACAAAATTTCATAACTTTGTTCTTATTGTTAGTATATAAATTGTCTCGAAAGAAATATGCAAATTTTCCACACCAATACGATTTAATTGTATCTGATGAGAATTTTGATATTTTTTAATTATATTTCATCAATAAATTTAAACTTTATCCTAAACAGCTGGACGTCTAGCAATGTCCTGCATTATTTATCCAGGCGATATCGATGGAATAGCATGATAAAATGTTAGTGCTTTTACTAACAACTCTAAATCATATATTCGAATAATAATCTTATTGGATACCCAGGCGGAAAAGTTATACATAGTGGGAAACATTATGTACAATTTTCTTTTGCTTTATGCAAAAAATGTATAAAATAAATGAAAATTATACATAATATTTCCCACTATGTATAACTTTTCCGCCTGCGTAGAAAATAGAAGCGATTTACATACTTGAGGACCACTTACAGGTCACATAGTTCTAGAGTGAATTTATTAATTTCAACTAAAATAATTTAATTTTTATTGCAGTTTTTTAAAATATTTCATAAT
>CAKNWT010093204.1:0-20990 GCA_932066315.1 Andricus coriarius | reverse complement strand
GATTTAAATGTAGGATACTCTAATGCACGTAATTTTTACACATGCATAACTGCCTAATTGATAAGCGACCTTGAGAATAAAATTCTTTTTGTAAATAAACCTATGTTGTCTTGTTAAAAAGTGACTTTAAAAATTAGTAGCTATTTTTTAATTCGTATTTGAATGGAAAATATAAGTACATAGATGATAAATGTTTGAAAAACATGTATACACAAGCTAACTATGCAAAACTATTCATCTTCTAGCTGCTTTATGTGTGAAAATATTGAAGTGTATGGTCTGTGTAGAAATTAATTAAGAATTATACAAAATTTATAAGTGTTTTCTAAACCTACTTTTTAAAATTTTGTATTCCATACGAAATTTAAGCCATGTCGTCTTATAAGTAAAAACTCACTCACTAGCGAGACACCGTCGCGTAGCTGTAAGCCCTGGAGCCTGAAGCCTTGGAGCACTGTCATAAATTAAAATCATTACTGTTCCTAACTTTTTAAATATTTTGGTATGAAACTTTTCAAAAAACTTGATCATACCGTTCTTCGAATTTTGATCGGGAATTTTTTGCCTTCTTAAAATTCCCTCGATAAATAAAACGCTTGAAGACATAAAAGTCTAATTTGCGCCCAACGTCAGAAAAAAATGAATCACATTTTACTAAACAAACATTTCGAAATCCTGAGTACTCTATTAGTCGAAGTACAAACAAAACTGCAATTATTTTACTCTAATTCCAAAACTAAAAAAGTTTTAATTTTTTTCGAAGTAAAAAAAGACGCACAATAAAATTTAACATCCAGATACACCATTTAAACATGAAAATTTAAACATTTTTTCATGTGCCCTTATTGCTTCCGGGCCCTTAATTAACCCCTACTCTTAACGCTCAAAAGGTCCGTCCTTCCAGAACTGGCGGGAAGAAGACTGACATGAGTCCAGACTGCGCAAGCTCCATTTGCACACCCTTCCAAGATACCAGAGGTTACGAATTGGGACCCTTCATCCTTGAACCCTCAGCCTCTTCCTCCCCCTATAAGTACACCCCTCGCTAATGACTCACAATGGCGAGATAAAGCACAAGAGGCCCGCAGTTGCCACCTGGTTGTACATACCGTTGCGTAATCGTGGGAGCTGCACGCCTATGCGCTTAGGCCTCCCAGTACGGGAGAGAGAAACCCCAGCGAAATCACCGACCCCACATTCAGCCCCATCCAGCCCCACCTTACCCCGGCTCGTTTCGAGCCCAACAGGTTAACGGAAGTGTCTTCCCTCGCGATGGGGAAGAGAGAATCGGAAGAAGAACCAAGACATGCGCATCAGGTAATTCGAGGGGGAATGCACATACGGATACGGTCGGTGATGGATGAAATAGGGGTGTCCCGTTGAAATCATCCCTCGACGAATGGAGCACGTGAATCCATTGTTCGCCAAGCTCTTACGAACCGACTCAAAGACTTTCTTGATGCGCAGTTGTTGTAAAACTTTTTGACTCATACAAAATGGACTCGAGAAAAAACACGAAAAGCTATTCTTTGAAATTTCCCTGCCTTTCGATTTGATCGCGGAATGAAAGGTTTGCTGAGGTATCGAATCCATTGAAGTTTCAATATCATGGAAATATAAATTTGTGGTCGAGCACACTTTTTATCCTTAGAAGTGGATCTTCAATGGATAATAAATTATTGCCGAAGAATCTTGCTCTGAAAGCTGATGGGATGGGGTGAACCATTGGATTTCGAATTAATGTTCCTTAAATTTTTATCGTTCCTGTATTTGTCGAGCAAATTTTTATTTCGTTTTTTTATGAACTTGCGAGGGCCTGGACCTGGCCAAGCCAAACAAAAAATGTTCTTTTGATAGTGTACATTTCGTATTTTCTTTCATTTTAGGCACCATCATGCATCATATTTCTGAATTCCTCAATACTTTTCCTCAATTTCGTCGTGGCTAGACATGTGCCAACGAAAATTTAAATTGGAAATTTGTATATTTCCTTCAAAGTTTTAAAGTGTGAAATTTAATTATTTGATCTTTCTGTTGATTGTAATAGAAGCTTTTAATTTGGCGTTAAGAAGGAATGAAGCATGGTATATGTGTAATTTGTGAACTAAACAAAAATTTTAGAAGAAAAAATGTAATTCTAAAAATACCTCATAATTTTTTTTTAATTCAATTTTATATACTTCATTGGTTGAAGCAATAAACTATTTTTACAACAGAATTGTATTTTTGAAGTACCGTGAAACGAGGTAATTTAGGACATGTGGGGGAAATTCGGACATCCCTAAATTCACAGTTTAAATTACCAGAATCTAGAACTATTTAAAGCATTAACTGGTTCTATATATTCTGGTTAAGGCCCGTTAAGTAACTTGTTGGTAATTCAAACTATCAATTTAGGAATGTCTGAATTTACCTCACATGTCCGAAATTACCCTGTTTGACGGTAACCTCTATTATATTTTATGAAAAAATGAAAGCCAATCCTTTTTATAATGGCTTAAAAGTTTATTTATTAGTAACATTGGTTTATTTAATTAAATTACTCTAACGAAAAGTAATTTGACCTAATTCGAACCTTGTTGAACAAGAATATATTATATAATATATTCCCCTTATTTAATAACATTGTTTGAACAATATGGAAGAGTTGAAATTTCAGATTTTTTTCATTTTCTTTGTTAAATAACAACAACAAAATTCAAAAATCGGCTCTTACTTAGTATAATAATAAGTATAATAAAAATATAAAATATGAGAGCTATGAGATTCTCGGGTAATATTCAAGTTTATTATAATGTTTTTGAAATCGAAGTGTCTGGACACACCAAAAATATGTTGTCTAAGCTCACCGAATTTCAGTAAACCTGGCCGCCTTTTTCAGTTTCTCTATAGGCTCAGCAAAAGTATTTGTTTTATGGTCACCGAATTTCGGTGAACTTAGACACGGCCAATCGGAATTGTTTTGCATAAATCGTTATCAATCTGCAAAGAACATAGTTATGCAGTTTTATTTATCAAACAAATATTAATATTAAAATATAAATTGAAGTATTAAGAACATCTAGAAAATATAATCATTTAGCGACTCATCCGAGGAAACAAGATGTTTGTACAAATTGAAGATTTGTCTCTTTTCTAAAAAAATGAATTCCTTATTTTCCATTTTAAATCGGCTAGCATTAACGCGTGCCCTCGAGCTTTTGATACTAAAATTGGATTTTAAATGGGAAAAGGCCAGTTTTTGGAAAAAATTGAAAAAAGTACTTTTTGTAAATTACAGTCTTGTGAATTTTTAAGGAATGTTCGAGGGATAATTTCCACCCAATAACTTTTAATTTTCACCTCCCCCCCCTTCCCCCGAACCTCGTTTATTTGTGTGCAGAAACGCCCCAAAAATGCAAAATAGCAGTGTTATGTAAAGTTCGTACTGAAGCCGGTATTTTTTTTATTTTTTCAACATGAATTATGTTTATTCGATAAGTGTCGAGATATGAAGTATTTTCTAACTAATATTTTATTGTTTTAGCAATTTTTTTATGAGTAAATCTCGAAAAGTTACTATTTTTCGGGATGAATTATATAGTTCATACATATATGTATATTATATACAGTTATTATTTTCTGAAATTAATGACACAATAAAGGAATGTTGAAAGTAATTGATATATGTTTTAAAATATATTTGGCAGTTATTTAAACAATTTCAATTTGTTAAACCATTTTTCCCCTGAAATATTGAAAAATTACTATTTTCTGGAATTAATGACGCAGCAATGAATGTCAAGAGTAATTCTTTTTGTGAAAGATAGTTTGCAATTATTTATACCATTAATATCACTTGCTTCTTTTCATAGGAAAGTTGGAGAAAATTCTAGTTTTTTCGAATATCACACATTATGTCGCTTATTATTCAGTACTCTTTTATCTCAACGAAATCGATGTAAAAAGACTATTCATAACGTAGCTGCGAAAAAATGGATTAAAAATATTATTCTTTGAGTAATTAAGTTATAAGTTCTGAGATAAGATATGGTATAACACATTCAAAAAAACTAGAATTTTCTCCACCTTTACTATGAAAAGGGGCTAGTGATTGATTATTCGCATTGTTTAAAAAAATGCAAACTGTCTTTCACAAAAAATATCACTCTTAAAATTCATTAAATGCGTCGTTTATTCCAGAAAATATGAACTTTTCAAGATTTACGGAACAAAAAATTTGTTCAAACAAATCAAAATTCTTTAAATAATTGCAAACTGTCTCTCAACACGAATATTATTCCAAATATTCCTGAACTGCGTCATTAATTCCAGGAAATAGTAACTTTTCAAGATTGACAGGGGAAATAATTGTTTAAAGAAATGAAATTTGTTTAAATAATTGTCAAATATCATTTGAAAAAAATATATTTCTCTTAACCTTCGTTAAATGTGGCATTAGTTCCAGAAAAGAATAACTTTACACGATTTACGAGGGAAAAATTCTTTAAACAAATGAAAATAGTTCAAATAGTGGACAAATATGTTAAACAAGAAATATTACTCTTGGACCATTTTCAAGGCACAATAAAAGGGGATTGGAGGATCAAAATTAAAAGTTATTGGTTGGAAATTATTCCTTGAACATTCTTTAAGAAGTGACTAAACTTTAATTTACAAGAAATTAATAGCAAGTACTTCATTTTTATATTTTTTCGAAAACTGAGATTTTCCTATTTAAAATCCCATGTTAATTTAAAAAACCCGGGTTATCGGTTAGTGTTGACTGATGTGAGAATAAAATAAGGAATTTTTTCCGGAAAACTAACAAATTCGGGGTGATCGAACACCAATCTGGGTAGTTTCCTGAGTATTTATCAAGAGTTGGATTTTTGTCATTTTCTACACGGGGATGTCCTGGAATAGATCATCAGTCACGAACGCATTTTGGTAATGCAATCAAGTGATCTGATAAGAGCAGTATGCTTGATTTGACATATTGGAAAAAGCCTGTGTTTTTACCCTAACATCCACGCACTTTGAAACGCGATTAATCGTACAAAAAAAGGAGTTAAGCTTGTTTAAAAATACATTGGAAAGCTCATGAAATTGCGCATAGAGTGACCCCTGATGAAGAGATTTTTTACCTTTTAAAGAGAATATACCACATGCAAAGATTTTTTTTTTTAATGCAAGAATTTTTCGAATTTTGTACCTCGACTTCAACTTATGGCATGACCTAGGAAAGTTTGATCAAAAGTCTGAAATTTATCTTTGACATGTTTGAGACCTTATTTTTAATTTAGGCTTATAAAACATCAACAATCTTTACAAGATCCCAAGATATGACAACAAATTTCCAAGCGTCTCTGCGATGGTTCTATGGACTTGAATTAAAGATGATACATCAAAGACAGTGGGGCATACATTTCAGATTTTTTCTACAACTTTTATAGTTTATGCCATAAGTTGAGTTCGAGGTACAAAATTCGATAAATTCTTGCATTTTTTTAAAAACTTCTCAGGTTGTATATTTTATTCAAAAAGGTCAAACATATCTCTATTAGGGGCCATTCTACGCGGAATTTCATAAGCTTCGCAACGCTTTTTTCTTAAGTTTCTTGTTCTTTTTTTGATCGAGTAATCACGTTTCAAAGTGAGGTGGCCCAGTACTGAAAATTGAAGGGTGGCCCACTACTGGTGTCATTGCCCTATCCCTCAGTTTCAAAATAAGACAACGGAAATAATATGTATATAAGAAAGCTAGTAATTTGTGACGTCATTGCCCTTAACGGAAAACACTGATTTTATGTCCCACGCAATGGTTGCGAAATCAGCATTGGTTGCACCTGCCTCCTTTCTGTCTTTCCGTTCGTACAAAGAGATTACGAATAATTATGGTTACCAAAGTCGCAAGAGAAGGACGTAATAAGGGTTTGTAGTATGTGGAACAATGCCTACTCACATCGGTATTGAAGCCCTACAGGCTTGTTTATAAATATAGGGCTTGCTCAAGGTAGTGTGAGACCCTTCTCTCCAAGCTCTCCATTTCTCCCGAGAGTGAAAATGAGAATGAGAATAAGAATGAGAACGAGAGAGACCCAGGGGATCCACCTGGCGCTGCTTACGTCACCAAAATCGAGTTCCGTTACTCAAAGACATCCCCAGAATACGTCACGTGGGCTGATGGCTGACGCAAAAAATATTTCGAGGTTGTGAAAGTCTTTTGTGGTGCCGCTATAGAAGCTCCTCGAGTCCCCTGAGGAGATAATTTGGATTTTTGAAGTAATTTGATATTTAAATATTTGCATTTTTTTAATCAGCTTAATGCAGAAAATTTCTAGAGAACATACACGCGCGCGAATATTATCTTTTTTGTCTCACGAATATTCTTAATTGACATATAATATTAATATTGATACAAAATTTTTGTATTTCATAGTATCTATTATCTGAAATAATACAAAAGAAAAACGAGGACAATATTTTTGATATTTGATGATAATTTTTGTTACAAAATACCAATTTTAGATGAAAAACCAGGGACCTGACCAAAACTTTTGTTCCATTTCGTTACTGCCAGTTAAACAAAACAATGTTGTCCAAAAAATTAATTTAATTTCAGATATCACTTACTTTTGTCCGAATCTAGAAATAGCAGATCAAAGTTTAGTGAAAAAATAATTTTTTCTATCAATAACGAAATGGAACGAAAGTTTCGGTCGGGTCCCTGTGAAAAACACTAACATAACCTAAAGTTTTACAAAATTGTTTAGCATTGTAAATCTTCTCTTCAACCTAATTTTATGGTTTAACAGGAAGATAAATCAGAATTGGGATTCTTTTCACATAAATCTCACAAATCATAAAATTTTACATTTTCCACAGTTGTAAAATTCAGTTTTTTTTTTACGAAAAAACAATTGAACATTGGTCTAAGATTGTAAATGCTCATCAAATTATAATGATTTTTTTGGTTGAAAATACGATATTTTGATGTAAAATGCCCATGTAGCATTACATTGTTGTAAAATTATTAATCTTCTTTGAATTATGATTCTTAAATAAACTTTTTTTTTTCACGAAAAACACTAACAGAATCTAAAATTAATCAAACCAATTTCTATCTAGTTTTTTTTTAATACAAAAATTTGTCCAGAAAAGCCCGAATTTCTGTAAAAAACGTTAATATATTCTTAAATTATTTTAAGATGTTAAATCTTTTTTGAAATCAATATTCAAAATCTCTAGATTAATTTAGAATTGTACAAATAATTTAAATCCTATTTTAAATCTAACGATCTTTAACGAAAAAATACCAATTTCTGGTGTAAAACGCCGACATACCATAAAATTGTTAAAAATTGTGGATATTTTTTGAAATCTAACTTCTTTTTTAAATACTAATATCTGACGCAAAACATTAAAAGAAGACGAAACTTTTTAAGTCTGTAAATTTTATTATTAAAAGAAATCATTGGATTTAAATCTAATGATTTTTATTTTAAAATACCAATTTCAGGTGACTCTAATGATTTTTATTTAAAATAACCAATTTCCTGTGAAAAACTTGAATATAAGGGCCCGTACTTAAATTACGTAACGGATTCTCGGCCCTCTCAAGACCCCTCCCCCCCTTTTAACAATGAAACGGTAACAAATGTACACAGAGTGCCTGACTCCACCCCCCCCCCTTCCCCCTGGAGTTGTTACGTAATTTAAGTACGGTCCACAACCTGAAAATGTACTATAATTGAAAATCTTGTTTGAATTATGATTTTTTATATAAAAAGCTAATGTTACCTAAAACCGTTTTCTGATAACAAAAAGGGCTAACAAAACCGAAAAATGTAAATTTTCGGGAAATTTTAAATCTTTTAAATCCAATACTATTGTATTACAAATACTAATTTCCGGTGTGAAGCACTAATGTAACCTAATTTGTTGAAAATTAGGAACGAAATAGTGACATTGTAAACCAAAGAGATAATTTGCAAGCCAGAAAAATTGAATTTTCAACCAAATAGTTTATATGTTAATTTGTTGTTAAGGTTCTCGAAATATCATTTTTGTAAGATTCTTGAGAAAATTTAAAAATATTTTTGAACATTTCAGATATGTATGTCGAAAAAATATAATTTTCTTATGTTATAGGATTTTGCAAAATTTTAGGAAAATTTCGAGTCATTTCAAAAGATATTTTGGACTTTTAGAAGCTTGGAAGATAAATATCTCTTAAACTGACTCGAACTACCCGTGCAGAAATTGCCCGGGTTGGCCCTACTACAACAAGGTTTCTGGTCGGATCCCGGCCGGGCTACCCCTGGTTGGATTTCATGGTCGGGAGCCGCCCGGTTACCGGCCGGGCCAACCCTGGTTAGATTTCATGGTCGGGAGCCGGTCGGCTGCCGGCCGGGCCAAACCTGGTTAGATTTCATTGTCGGGAGCCGACCGAGCACTGGTCAGGATACTTTTTTTGTAGAAATTGCACATTTTTTAAGAGCCGTAATATTATCAAAGACGCACTTACGGATTTATTAGATCAGTGAAACAGAATTTAGCTTTTTCAAATTCTTGAAAAAAAAACAACATATATGTCTTCCCAATGTTTTAACTTATTAATTAAAACTGGTATCGATTCTGCAATATGTATTAGCAGAATTGTTACAATTTTTACAATTTTCTCTGTTTTCAGAAAATTTTTACTCTGTACACTTTCAAATTTACCGCCATGCCTACTGCCTTCTGCGCCTGGAGTCGGCGTAGACACTTGCAAGTTTCAGTTTTTCACCTCGAATGATAATGCAAGTTGCATTCATGTCGCGTCGTCTCCGCGAAGTTAACAAATAAAACCGGGTATTAAAATCAACCTTATTTCAGTAATCAGTTTAAAACCCCCATTTGATGCGCGAATAATTATTATTTTATAATAAAGTATAGTGTTGTGTATTCATTTTTTCATTTCCTACTTCCTAACCTCAAATCACCACGTGGTTTCCAAAATAAAACAATGGCTAGGAGATTCTAGCATCAGTGGTTGAAACTCTTCTCTAATTTCATCGCGAGAATTTGATAACTTGATTTCACATTTAAAGTTCACCGAGTTACCAATTTCTCGTATGAAGCAAAAATTTGTAACCGGTCTGTGGCCGGGTTACCCGACCGGATCCCGGCCGGTATGAAAGCCGGGATCCGACCAGTTTACCGTGACGTTTTTGGCCGGATCCCGGCCAGTATCCCCGGCCGGCTCCCGGTTTAAACTGGGGCTATCCGGCCGGCTCCCGGTCGGATCCCGGTTACCATTCCTACACGGGATATTCTTAGAATTTTCAAAAATTATTTTCGAAACTTGTAGAAATCTTTTGAACTGTTTTATACCTTTTTAAATTTATTTTTAAAATTAATTTTCCAAAACAAATAGTCATTAAAAAGTTTTCCAGGAATCTCAAGAAAATTTTTTTATTTTCTTGAAGCCTCATCATAGTTCTAAAAAAGTTTTGATATTTTGTTTGTAATCTTAAAAAATTTACATTTTTATTTACAAATTTTTGGAAATCTCTTCAAACTTGAAATCATTTTTGAACCATGTCCAAAACTTTCAATCCTTCTAAATATCTTTCAAAACTCATTGCATTTTTCAACAAATTTTCTTAAAATTCTGACAAATTACAAAACTTGACCTCAAGTCTTTCAGATCCTGTTTTGACAATTTTGTAAATCTTTTGAAATGTTTTAAAGTCTTTTTGAATATTTTCTTAAAATTAATTTAAAAAATAAAAACCCCAGTTTAAATTATGCCATGAATTGTCATCAATATTTTTATCATTGTGAAACCTTTCCAAATGCTTAAGAAGCTTCAAAAATTGTATTCACAAATATTCAAAAATATACATTTTTTTAACTTAAAATTTTTTTCAAGTTTTAAATTTATTTTAAATCTTTTTTAATCATCTAAATATCTTTTAAACATACTCCAATTTTTGTATAAAACTTGTAATCTTGCTAATTAAATATTGTTGCTCTAAAATCGTCCGCATTCTTTTTCAGAATTTTAGGAAACAATTAAAACTGGTTTGAAATATTTGTCAATTTTCTCTTTAAATTTATTTTTCAAAATAGAAAATCAGTTTATATTTTCCCTAGAATTTTTTAAAATTTTCTTAATATCGTGAAACCTTTAAAGATCTTTAAGAACCTTCAAAATTTGTATTTCCAAATATTCAAAAATGTACGTTTTTTCTAACTTTTTTGAAATTTGTTTTTAAAACTTCTAAATATCTCTTAAACTTACTCTAATTTTTTATAACTCTTTGTAATCTTGTAACCAATAAAGAGTTTTCAGTCATGAAAACAAAAAATTTCACCCAAATTATAATTTGACGGGATAAATCATTTTTAATAAAAAACAAACAAAAAATAAACATATAAATATATCATTTTCCTCAGATTCTTAAAAACTTTAACCATTTTTTTTACGATTTCAGATATGTTGAAAAAGTGTAATTTTTTATTATAGTACTTTTAGTAGTTTAAATGGTAAATATCTTTCAAAGTGACTCGAACTATTCCTTAAATTTTGAAAAATATCCTAAATCCAAAAAATGAACCTAAATTTGTCAGATATTTTCGACATTTGTAGAAATCTTTTGAAATCTTTTGATACATTTTTAAATTCTTTTTAAAAATTGATTTTTCAAAAATTTACAATTATGCTTAAAATTTTTGGAAATCTTTTAAAATTTCAAATTATTTTCTTAACCATTTCCAAAACTTCTAAACCTTCCAAGTATCTTTTAAAATTATTCGAATTTTTCCATAATTTTTCAAAAAATTCTGAATAATAACAAAAATTTCCTTAAAGTCTTCCAGAATCTGTTATGACAATATTTGAAATCTTTTGTAATATTTTAAAATCTATTGTAGTATTTTTAAATATTCTCTTACAATTAATTTTTAAAAATAAAAAATAATTTTAAATTTTCCCATGAAATCTAAGACATGAAATCCCATGAAATGTTCAAAAATCTACAAATTACTTTTTGCATATAAAAATGCTGTGCACCTTTGTTACACTGATTATTATTATTATTATGATTGAATATGTTATTTAGATAACCTTACATTTCTCATAAACCTGAATCTTGCAATCTTTTTATTTTAAACGGAGGAAAGGAACGACAAGTTCATTCAATAGACCTTTTCATTTCAATTCGGAAATAGATAGTGCACATGCGTGGCCGCCATGACAGTTCCCGCTAATTCAAAAGTTTCGGCCCTACTGTGTAAAATGTATGCTAATGCAGAGTTTTTAATTTTTTTTTAATGTAATAATATCGCATGTAGTGAAAGTTGAATGAATAATAGTGTAGAGTATCTCAAAAGTGATCAATACGAAAAAAAATTACATATACGGAAGCTGAGTGCAAGAATACATGGTTATGATTTCCATAGCGTGAGCCGCTGTAAGTGTAAGGCGTGCGAACACAATAAACATATGCACTCATATGAGTGCAAAAGTACCATTCCCAGCAATAATTTTGAATAAAAAAGATGTGCCAGGAGCACAATTAGTGCCAGATTTAAGTGTAGAAGGGCACATCAGTGCGCTGCTAAGATGATGGTTGCAGTGTCTGAAGCAACCAACTGAAGGAAAAAAGAACGAGTTAGTGGCAGGGTGGGGTTATGTTTTGGTAAACAAACTTTGTTTGTGCTTTTTTATCAAAGTATCTTAGTACTTAACGATGATAAATTTACAAATAATACATATAATGATAAGGATAGGATTACTCGTGAACTGAAATTTCGAGACGTAGAGTTTTTTTGTGAGAATAATAGGATAGCTGTCACAGGTTATGGTCTGGGTGGTCACTATTTTTAAAATGTTGGTCTCCCGGTTTTCTCTCGGTTCTCCATTGTTTTCACAAATATTGGTATCGTATTATCTTCTTCCATTTTCATTCACAAAAACTTCGCTATATCATTTAAAAATTTATGTTTGTAATCAAAACACGACATTATCTATGCATTTGCGAGCAACAGGGCCGAAAATTGACAGGAAGGTCAATTATTTGTCGCTCATGCGCACAAAAAAATAATTGAAATGACAAGGTCTATCACGAACGCATGTTTCCTAACAACAATAGTTTCAAAATAGTTTCGAGTAATTTCGAGATGGTTCGAGAAATAATCGAAAATGGGGGCCATGCACTTTTTAATAATTGGATTGATTGCAGTATTAACACCTTTAGCAAGGAATCCAATATTATAGTTGAAATCCAATTTCTCACATGGATGCTGATTATTTTTCAAATGTGCTTTCAATTTTATATGTCCCACATTCGAATATCTCTCGCATATCAATGGATTCCTTTGTAAAGTAAACTTTTGTCGATCGTTTACGATCAGAGATGGTGTCATAAATATTCTTCGGTAACCTTCGACCTGGTTCCGGAATTTGACAATAGCTTGACAGTGTCGGTTGAGGAAACTTTTCAGGGGCGAAGGGATGATCGCGAGGGTAGTTTATTTGAAAATTTGAATCCCCCCTCTTTCTCTTAGTGCTGAAGGACCAGTCGTTTTGAGAGCCGGACATAAACAAAAAGAGAGACTGTGGGGTGTTAGAGCAGAGGGTCGCGGCCGATAAATCGCCGTGATGTAAATCCGACAAAAGCACCGACGGCGACGCGACGTCCCGTGAGAAGACACGTAGGGAGATCACCCTCTTTTCCACTCCATTCCTTATCCAGTCACCCCTTCGACAGGGACTGTGGGAATTGAGAACAGCTGAAACAGGAAGTAAAAGAAAATTCTCTTCCTCCTAACCTAATCCCCCTGATTTCCTTATAATTTCTTCATAAGCCTTGTTTAACGATACGGATTATAAATTCCGGGATCATTGTAAACTAAAGGGCCGTCCATAAGTCACATTATCAATTTGAGGGGGGAGGAGGTCAAACCAAATACTATAATTTGTAACAGGGATGGGGGGAGAGGGTCAGCGAGAGCAACGATAGGAACTTAGATAACATTTAGTACGTTTCCTGATGATCAATTTGAACAATAATAAATTAATAAGTTTGAAAATCACTTTCATATTTCAGACTTTACACTTTTTTACGTATTCCCCTCTTTTCCCCCTGTTTTCAAGAAACTTTCCCTTTTTCTCATCTTTTCGCTTAAATGTGAATTGAATTAGTAGAACCCAATAAGAAAAGCTAACTATTTTTGGTTTAAAAGTCTACTATTGGGTTGAGAATTTAATTATTTTGTTAAAATTGCAACTATTGTTTTAGATAGTCATCTTTTTTGTCCAAAAATTCAACTTTTTGGTTGAAATTTGAACTATTTTGTTAAAACTTCATTTCTTTGGCTGTTGATTCCCAGGCGGAAATATTATATATAGTTTATATATAGTGTGAAGTATTATATATAATATGCATTTGTTTTATACATTTTTTATATAAAACAAATGAATATTATATATAATACTTCACATTATATATAAACTATATATAATATTTCCGCCTGGGTTCATATTTTTGGTTGGAAATTTAACTATTCCATTTTAAAAATTTAATCCTCTTAGTTAAGAAAATCATCTTTTAGGTTGAAGATTCATCTCTTTGCTTAAATATTTAACTATTCCATTATCATAAAGTTTATCTTCTTGGTTGAAAAATGTTTTGGGTTGAATGTTGAACTCTTCTATTGAAAATTCATTTTTTGTTGTTGAAGATTCATAATTTTAGTTGAAAATACATCTCTGGTTGAAGACTTAAGTATTTGATTGAAAATTCGTTTTCTTGGTTGAGAAATCATTTTTTTTTTTTTTTAATGTGGCTATTCTGCTTTTGGTTAAAAACTTATATTTTTAGTCGAAACTTGATGTTTTTTAGTTTAAAATTTAACAATTTGGTTAAAAATTCATGTATTTTGTTGAAAATTCGTCTTTTTTGACAAAAAATTCATCGTTTTCTTGTTTGAAAAGTCATCTGTTTTATTAAAACTGAAACTGCTTGATTCAACAATTTCGTTGAAATTCGTATTTTTTGGTTAAATTCAACTGTTTCTGATTTCAAATAAAAATCTTTTATGGTTCAAATATCTATTACATAATCGTTCACTACTAGTCTCTTTTTATTTAAAACCCAACTACTTGGTTTAAAGTTGAACTACTTTTTGAAGGATTTTTTTATCGTTCAGGAGTTATAATTTTAGTTAGAAATTCATATTTTCGGGTTGAAAGTTTAACTGTCTTGTAGAAAATGCGTATAGTTTTGGTTCGAAACTTAAAAAATTCGATAGTAAATAAAACTACTTGGTTGAAAGTTTATCTACTTTGGTAATAGTTTTCTTTTAATTAACCTCTTTAATTGAATTTTAATTTAGGTTAAAAATTCCCGTTTTTTGCTTAGATATTAATTTTTTTGAATCTAACAATTTAACGGTTCCAATTTTCGTTGGAATCTTTTATAAGTTGAAAAAACAAATATTTGGTAGAAAATTAATGTTTTTTTGAAAAGTCGCCTTTTTAGTTGGTTAGTTATTCTTTTTTTGTTGACGATTTAACTTTTTAGTTTGGGATTCAACTATTTGGTTAAAAATTCGTCTTTTTTTGTTGAATTACACTGGTTAAAAGTACGTCTTTTTTATTGAAAAATAATTATTTAAGGTGAAAATGGAACGATTTCATTTTTGGTTCAAAATATCTTTCTTAGATCTGAAAATTCACCTGTTTGGTCTTTATTGGTTGAGAATTCGTCTCTTGGTAGAAAATTAATCTTTTATGGTGGAAAAGTCATCTTTCTCAGTTGAGAATGAACTTTTTTTTAAATTCAAATTTTCGGGTTGAAAATTCAACTGTTTTCTAAAAAATTCGTCGCCCTGGCTTGAAAATTCTTCTGTTTTTTCTTTGAAATTTAACCTGTTTTGTTTGAATATAAGACATTTTGCTTGAAAATGTACCTTCGCAGGCTGTAAATTCAACTACTTTGATAAAGTCATCTTGTTGGGTCAAAAACTCAACTTTATTGGTTTTAAACGAACTTTTTTGTTGAAAATTCAATAGTCTTAGAAAAAATGGTGTTTTGGCTTGTAAATTTAAATATTTATTTAAAATCTAAACCATTTCGTTAAAAGTTCTTTTAATGGGACAGGTGGAGAAAATTCTAGTTTTTTAATATGAGCTTACTCTGTGAAGGTCATTATTAGGATATTGTTCAAACAATTATTATTTGCTTGAACAATTTGTTTAATTATATTTTGAGTAGTTCATTTTTTCTTGTGGGACTAATGAGGCAGTTAATTTGTGCATTCATAATATAATGAAAAAAATTGTTTAAGCGAATAATAATTGTTTGGGTAATTGAGGATTAACGTTTCATATCAAGCGACATGATTGAAGAGATTATGAAAAAATATAATTTTCTCCACCTTTCGAATAAAAAAAAAGTGAATAATTATTAATTTGTCGAAAATTTATCAAGCAAAAAATATTACTCCTATCATCCGATAAGTATATATTATGTAGTTTAAGAAAATACTAAATTTCGATGATTTTGTGGAAAAAATTGAAACAAATTGAAATTGTTTAAACAAGTGCAAAAAATCTTTAACAAAAAATATAATTGCCGAAATTCATTGTGTGCCATTAATTCAAAAGAACGAACTTTCTATGATTTGGAATAAAAACAATAATTGATGCAAATATGAATGGTTCAATGGATTGAAAGATGCCCTAATCGAAAAATATTATTCCCAAAATTCACTTACTGTGTTATTAATCAAATAAAAAATAGTAATAATTGTTTGCGAAATTTAAAATTAGTTAAAAATACTTTAAAATTTCTCACTTATACATGAAACTGCTATTTTGCACAATACAAAGGGGTTGGGGCGCCAAATTTAAAAGTTAAGGAGTGGAAATTATTCTTTAAACATTTCCTAGGAAGTGACTGGAATTTGATTTACAAAAATTTAATAACAAGTAGTTGTTTTTCGCATTTTTGCGAAAACTGAGATTTTTCAATTTGAAATCTCATGTTCATTTCAAAGATTTAAAAAAGAAGTGAAATTTCTTCTCTTCGGGAAACTAACAAAATGGGATGGAGCCCTTGCACTCTAGAGTGGAAAAAAAAGGTTTCAATGCATTTTTGAGCAATCCCAAGTTACATCGGAAGTTTTTGTTTAGCATTTTATTATTTCACAATCCTTCAGAAGTTTTTGAGCCAAGTAGTGACATTTTTCGTATATTTTTTTTAAGTTAGCCATGATAACTAATGAAAGGGTGTTTAGAATTGCTTCAAATTTTCAGGGATCGCGTAAAAAAGATGTGTCTATCGCACTTGTTAGTGAAGACCTTTCGAAATTTTTTAATTTTTATTTTATAAACAAAAAACTAATAAATTTAACAATTCTCACGTTTTCTAAGAAAACTGTGCCCTATTTCTACAATTTTCATATTTTTCTCGAAAAGTTTGATTAGTTCGAAAGCTACATTTATGTACTTAAAGATGTATGAAAATGTTATGTTATACCATTTTGGCGACCTGAGGAGGGGCTTTCATGAAGGGAGTCACAAAGAAATATAATTTACAAAAAAATACTATGAGTAAGTCAATTAAAATTTTTTTGAACTTCACCTTTCTTTTTTTGCGAGATTTACTTGGATATACTCCCTTAATATCACTCATCTAGGAAAAAAAAGTTCTTCGTGAAACATATAAAAAATAAATAAGGTTCAAAATCAAGCCTGTTAACTATTTAATATGTTAATTATTTATAAATTCGAATTATAATTAGGTTAAACTATTTTCAAGTGCCCTGTGCGAAGCACTTATTATTGCTAAATACTTGACCAAACATAGCTTACAAATTAGCTACAACCAGTAACTTTTATTGCCTTATTCTCTTCCATTTCAGGCGAATACCGTTCACAAATGCGAAAAAGTTTAAATCTGTTTCACACCTTCATTCCCACCTGCTTCGTAATTGCCTGCAAAGACCACCAAATCACATCAGTCATAAATTCCTTTTTACAACTTTTATTCAATCAACGCAATTAAGAAGCGAAAAAAGTGCAAATTTACTGTTCATATACGAGGGAAGAATTAGCATTGAATCAAGAAAATAGAATGAAAAAAATATTGTATCGTTCGTATTCGTATTAATAATTTCTTGATTGGATGCTAATTTTTTCTCCCGTGATAATGGCTGTTTCTCCACAACTCTGTAACTAATTAAGGCTTAGGAAATTCTAACAATCGCCAAAAAAAGACGATGAATTGATTAACTTTCTATTTGTCTAGATATAATCGGTTTTCCTTCCGGACCTTTATTAAATCTCTGCTGTAGATTTTTCTATCAAGATAGAAAATTTCAGTTATGATTTTAGACTTACAATATGTATAAAAATATGACAAATGAGTGAGAAAGTTTATTAAAAATGTTTGGGAACAAAGTGAAAATTGTCTATCCTCTTGTCAATTTTTTTCTGTTCATTTACATTTTTTCAGATTCTTATTATAAAATGACATGTCGGAAAATCGCCGATTTGAATGAAATTAATTCTTAAAAAACTTTAAAATTAGGCACGATTTGAAAATAAAACATTTAAAAAATTTTACAATTTCAATGCAGAAGAATTTAAAAACAAAATTGAACAAATTACAACATCTAAGTGCCAAAAATGAGACAATCATCAAATGAAAATCATTTAAAATTTATTTTTCCTAAATTAAAAACTATAAAAGTTGAGGACGAGGCTAAATGTACGGGCATTTCCGTACGAATAGCAGGAATTGGAAAATTTATTAGCGAACTAGAAAATAGAATCCTCTTTATAATTAGGCATTTAAATATACTTAATTACAAATTTTTCAATTCTCTAAGAGCATTTCAAACTCAAGTTTTGCAAAATTTCAAAATGTTAAATTAGGCCTTTTTAAATGCTCAATAATTATAAAAAGTATTCCTTCTTTCAGTTCCAGTGACATTTAAAAGTGATTGGATAGATTTTTCGACTATAAGAATTAATACAATTTGCGATTTAAAAAGATGCACTGATCGTTTGACCTCTCAGAACAAAAATTAAAAATTAAATATTTTCAGATTAGAAATATTAAAAAATTCATCATGTAAACTATAAGGGGTTAAAAATTCAAGGATTTCAAACGCAAAAATTTTTAATAATTCCTCATATTTTTCAAAATAATCTATCATACAAATTTTAATTGCAAAATTAAAACTAATGAACTAGAATAATAAAAGTATAGCTTTCAACATTTTAAAATCAGAACTCTGAATTTTTACTATTGAGGAATTAATAGTTTGTTTAACTATTGAGGCTTAAATTTAAAGTCGTTTTATTTTGAACTGTTTCAATTTAAAACCTACAATTGTTATAATTTTAATTTCAAATTGTTAAAATTAGATTTATTTTAAAACAGTTCATTTGCAAAAATTTTTAATTAAACATTTTTAAAGTTTCAAGAATTTTTCAAAACTGAATGATTCTAAATTTGAAAATTTTCTTTTTGACATTAAAAGAATGCTCTAAAATTTGGATATAATTCAATTGTATAATTTCCGTGTGAAACACTATAAATTAAAAATAATTTTCAATCGAACCCATTCAGTATTGGGTCGTCTACATAATGCTTTTTTATTCCTCCCTACCGTTTTATATTATTTTACTATTTATTAAATTTCAATTTTAAAGAGTATAAGATAACATAATTTCCTGAATACGACATAGAAAAAACTGAGAGTACAAAATTTTGCAGGTAATCGGTCATAGAGGGTAAACGCGAGCTGGTTACACCAAACTGAGTTAAACTTTCCGGGGTGAATCGCAGATATCTCCGGCGGATTCCGCTAAAGGCAGCATGTTACAGGCATGTAACACGGAAATTTTACCTCAGCTGAGAGTAATCAGCTGACTATTATTATTGATAGAACGAGTACCTAATATTTTTAAGATATAGCGGTTATATCAGGTCCCATAATAAATAAAAATATAATTTAGACATGTTTAATCAATATTATTTTAATTTTTAATTCTGTGCTACTGATACTTGCTCTTATGAATGAGTCTTAAGAGACTTGAGACTTTAGGTGTTAGGATAAGTTTGGGCGAGACTGCCGTGTGTGAGTAATTAGAGGCTCGGTGTTAATTCGATGACGGAATACACAGATAAAACAAACAAGACATTTTTCTGTTTGCGTGAACGGGAATGTCGACGCGTAGGAGGACTTTTTTGCTTGCGAGATTCTGAAATCTTCCGGGAATCTTTCACACCCAAAGTCTTATTTATTAAAATAAAAAAATCTATACCCAAGAATGAATATTTATTTTCTTTCAGTGTAGAAGGTACTTTACGCTAGTCAATTAAAGAGAGATTTAATCGTATGTAAATACATTATTTACTTTTGAAATATTAAAAAAAAAGTAGATAAATTTTGTTCAATATTTCAAGAAAAAGAATTGTGCTAACTGTATTTTTCTTTTAAAATTAGAAATATTTGGAAAAAAAAATAATAGGAAATATGAATTAAACTGTACGACCGATGGCCATAATGGGCCGTTCATAAATCATGTTATCAATTTTGAACTCCACCCCTCCCCCCACCCCGCGGACACCCATTGAGGACCGTTGTTTTGTCCCCCCCCTCCTCCTTTAAGTCACGTAGTCAATGTTTAAACACGGATTTAACAAAATTTTGCATTTTCGACCAACAAGGACAACTTGAATCAAACAGTAGAATGTTCAACAAATAATTAAAATTTTTAATCTAATAATTAAATTTTAAACTTACAAAGATGCGTTTGCAACCAAGTGGTCGAATTTCCAACAACAACCAAATTAATTATCAACTAAAAAGTTGAATTTACAACCTAATAGTTAAGCTTTCAATCGATAGTCACGGAAAAAAGTGAATCGTTAGAAGAACTCTCTAAACCATTAGCTCTAACTATTTTAAATTGAAACGCAGCTTTTCGTCGGTGAATTTTGTTCAAATTAATATTTTGTGTTTTGGTAAGTTAAACTGTCTTCTAAAAAGAGTAGGATGAACAATTTCAAATAGTAGGATGCAATGCACCACTTAGTAACCATCTCACTCAGCGAGATGAAGAGTTACTATTCGTGTATAGTGAGCCTTACTTCTGTGAAGAGTAACTTCGCCGATTTCGCATTGTAATGCATATATGTATATGTATATATGCACTGTACGGATTCTATACACGATTTATGAATAGATCAGCTCGAAACTTTCGTCAACAAAAAGGATGTAAAATGTGGATCGATTTGAAAAGAAAAAAATTATTTATATATATGATTACTGCACTTAATTTACGATTATTATTACACAATTGTACGCACCATAGACTTACACATATGATCTCACGCTCAAACGCTTTGAAAAATCGCCCCCGCTGGGGAATCGAACCCTACCTAACTACCTAAAACCTAAATCTAGCGCACGCCTTAGTCAAGTGAGCTACGGAACCGCTTAAATTTTGCTGATAAAACCTGGGTCAAGCGTTTTCTCTGAGAAAAGCGTGGCCAGCAAAGAAATATGTGTCGTGCTGTTTTATCAGTGATTTTTTTTCATACATATTATATACTAATAGGTAGGTTTAAATATGTTTAATTACAATTTTTTAATTAATCCTTACAAGAGATATCTAATATTTTGTAACAAGTTTCGGAAAAATATTTTGCTTAGAAGTATTAACTCACACATTCATTTTCATAACTATTGTTTTTAATAAAAAACGTAGCGTATACGGATCCGGCATATTTTGCGGAATTTTAATTTTCTCTTCCGGCAGATTTTGCCGGATTTTAATTTTCTCTTCGGGCATATTTTTAATAACGTCATGATTTTCCGTAAATGATCATAAAATTCATAAATTCTACAAATTTCATAAATTTCCACAAACTTAAGAAATTCCACAAATTTCATAATTTTTCCAAAAATTGCATAAATTCCTACAATAATGAGGGGGG
>CAKNWT010093201.1:0-10086 GCA_932066315.1 Andricus coriarius | reverse complement strand
TTTTCCAGGTTTTCAAGGATTTCCAGGGCGCTAGACACCCTGCTTTATCTTCAAATAAAGGCTTACTTTACAATTAGCCTCTGCCCCCGAATAATTATTATTATGATTCAACAGTCTCCCGTCAAAATTCGACATGTAGGCTTTACCCGAAAAGTCCCAAATCCGTTTTTTTTTTCAACAAGCTGGATTTAAATTTTTGAATTTCTAATCGTCTTTTAATCTATTTTGGAAGGCTAGACTGGATTTATGAGAAAAGGGACATAATAAAATTATCATCAGATGCTCTTGGTCTGATCCCTGTTGAAGTCCCGAAACGCAGCTCCGTCGATTCCCGAGGGGAAGTTAATCGTCGCCGCGAGCTATCTAGACCGCCCGAACGATAAATAACGACCATGATTTTCGGATAAATCATCCCCCAATCGGACAGTCGGGTTACTTCGAATAATCTATTGGCCTTCGTTTTCTTGCTTCGTGCTTCCCGAATTATTACTTCCGGTTCATTAAATACAGTTCGATGTAATTTACTTGGGACCGACTTTCTAAAATACAATCGTTATTCAAGAAAGGAGAATTATCACTTTAAAGGATCATTATTTAGGATTTTAATTAAAACCGTTTGAATTTCGCACCTTAACTAAAAAAAGTCTCAGGGCGCCAAATTCCGAAATCTATAATTACAAATAAGCCAATAATAATATTTAGAAAATATCTATTGTAAAAAACTCCTAGCAAAGTAATAAAAGATTTGAATTTCGCGCCAAAGTTGATCGTAGTATTAGAGCGCCAAATTCAAACTTCGAAACTATTTTCTTTTCACGTAGATCTTTTACCAATACTGAAACTTGTTCTGCAAGCTCTTTACTTTTCCAAACCAGAAAGTGTCACATATTATGTCTTTCTTCTTAAAAATAGTTGGCCTGGATTCAACTCTACTTATTCTCGGTGAAGTGGATGTTGAGCTCATTGTTGATATTCCTCTTCTTTTAAAGACACACTACATCTCGACGAAAAATATTACTCTCTTTTGATTCGGGCGGTCTATTGTTCCCTACATATCTTCCCAACTCAAGAAAACTGAGATAAACGAAGTCGAAAATTCATGCGTAAACTGATTTTAATTTTTAAATTTAACACGCTCTTTGGTTCTCATTTCAAATTAGGGATTCGAAATATTTTATTTAAAAAAATAAAACAAAATTTTTGAATATTATTCTATTATTGTAAATTTTTTGCAAGGATAAATGAAAACTCTGAATATCAAACATTTCTATTCAAAGAGGCAAGGCTCCCGAAATAACGCACGTAGGTGTCGTTCTCTTTCGGGAATGATTTCCAATATGCGGGTGGAGAACGCGAGTCCCGTTCAAATACGAGTGGCTCAGAATACCAATAGCGAGTACCCCGATACCGGAAAGTGAAACTTTCAATCAGATTGCAACCTTTATTCAATTTTCCGCCGATTATTTGATAAGACAAAGTAAAATTGGTTTATAAAATTCGCGATTTATATTAAAAAATCGCACAAATTTATTTAAATATCCAATCCAATCATTTAATTTAAGAATATAATAAACATTAGAACCCGAAAGCAAAGGAAACGAATATAAAATTTTGAATTTCGCGCGCAAATGCCGCTGCTCTCACTCGGAAAAGAACCGCGAAATTCAAAATGTAAAATTAAGAAAAATTTGCGAAAAGGTCTTAAATCGACAATCAGACAAGATTTAACTCACCGCCGAATCAGTTTAGAGACAAAAAAATTCAGATCCACTCACCTGGAACAAAAAAGAAACATTTTTATTATTATAATACAATTTTTTCTTATCTTAAAGAATATAAAAGTATAAACCCTATCTTTAAAAGCGTCAAATTCAAATTGAACTTACACAGAAAATATTCAATTTAAGTTTATAACTATTTAATAAAAAAGTGGTCTGAGCCGAGGATTTAGGGTCCGTCTTTTACGCCTTGCTGGGCAAGAGAAGGAGGTCGTGGTCAAGTTCTTAGACGCTGCTGGTAAAAAGATAAGAAGTTCCCTTCTTTTTCATGAGGTGGAGAATCCTGTCTCGAGAAAAGATTTGTCTTCCAATCTGGAATCCACTCCAGTGGGGGAAAGTGGAACTGGAGTACGACAAAACCCCAATCCCTTTAATGGAGACAAATCCCTCTCGCACAAGCCCTTCACAGACGCAGCAGACAATTTGTAAGAGTATATCCCACCTAGCTCGATATTAGCACCCACACCCGAGGCACCTCCACGAGCCAATCATCCTCTCTGCGTTTTACGCTTTCTCTCAAGTTTCCCCTTTTCTTCATAAATTAAATTATTAGCCCCCAGACACACAATATAATATTTAAACACTTTTTTTTTTGATAAAAGAAAATCCCAGCGTCAAGTATCACTTGAACTTCAATTAAAATTTTTTTATGTAATGTTAGTCTAGCCTAGCGATTAGGGTATGATACGTCTGAGAGATGGGGGATTCCGGGTTCGAATCCCAGCCTAAGCAAATTCCCATAACTTTTTTTCTTCATCTTTTGCAAAAACCCTTATAGTTTCAGTTGGATTTCCGTCCGTCATACTTTTTTTCCCGAGACGGAAAGTGAGGAGGAGAGGAGAATTATATAAGTAATAATAATATTTTATTTTGAAATATGACATATTTAAAGAGAAAAGGCGAAAAAGAGGAAGTTTTTCGAGAATAGGGGAAAAAAGGGAAATTTAACACACGGAAAAGCAGGGGAATATGGGAAAGATTGTGGTCCTTGGAGAGGATTTAGATGAGGTCGGAGTCTGAGTGTAGGGGAGTGACGGGAGGGAAGGGGGACGTTATTGAAGGTGTAGTAGAAAAGTGAGGGTAAGTGGCGTAGGGGAAGTGACGAGTGGGGGAAGTAAGAAAGGGAGGGGTTTATAGGGGAAGTAGAGGAAGGAAAACTAGAAGAAGGAAGGAGAAGTGAAGAGGGAAGTAAGGGTAGAGATAGTAGACGAAATAAGGGGAGGGGAATTATATGAGAGCAGATGAAGTAAGGAAAGTGAGGGCAAGGGAAGGATAACGTGATAGAGTGGAAGGAAAGTGAGGGTGAGTAGAGTTGGGGAAAAGGAGGCGGGGAATTAGGGAATGTAGGGGCTTATAGGGGAAGGAGAACTAGAAGAAGGCAGAAGTGAATTGGGAAGTAAGGGTAGCGATAGTAGGCGAAATGAGAGGAGGGAAATTATATGAGGGCTGATGAAGTATGGAAAGTGAGGGTAAGGGAAGGATAAAGTGATGGGGGGTAGAAGGAAAGTGAAGGTGAGTAGAGTAGGGGAAAAGGAGGCGGCTAATTAGGGAAGGAGGGGCGCAAAGGGGGAGTAGACTAAATGAGGGGAAATAGGGGAGGGGAAATAAGGGAAGGGGAGATTTGAATGACTTAATTAACGTCTTAATAGGCTATGAAACCCTTTCTTCTAGGGGCTTTAACTCAGTTTTTGCGATCTTCTCGAACATGGGGTCGGATGTCAGTACGTCGTACTTTTTTTCCATGAGGGAAAGTAAGGGAAGTAAAGAGAGTAGAAGTAGACGGAGCAAACTTGGGGAAGTAGCGGAAGTGTATTAGAGAAGTAAGGGTGAGTGGGGTAGAGGAAATAGGGGGAATGGTAGTGAGATGAAGAAGTAGGGAAGCGAGGGCTGGAGAAGGGAGGAGTAGAGGAGGGAGAAGTAGAGGAAGTTACATGAAGTAAGTATAGTGACATTAGGGGGATAGTAGGGGAAGGCAAGTAGGCGATATGAGGGGGATTAGGAGAGGGAAAGTATGCAGTAGGAAACCCTGTTTCGTGAACGCTTTGACTAATTTTTATAACTTCTAAACCATTTTAAATTGCTTTAAATCCTATTATTGTTTTTAAAACATTCTTTGAGGTTACTAGACGTTCTTAAATGTGTGAAATTCGCTTCTGTTCTTTTTCAGGAATTTTTCTTTCTCCTGATTTGCTCCTGAAAGTGGGAGTAGTCCCAAATATCTAAGGGAAGTAAATGGTCAAATTAACGAACGGCATCCATTTGTTGGCATAATACCGGGGCATTGAACAAAGTCGGTGCGAAACTCAGTTTTCGCGGTCTACTCAATCTTAGGGTTGGATGTCCATCCGTCCTACTTTTTCCCAGGGAGGAGATGTAGGGGAAGTGAAGGAATGTAGAGGAGGGGTAGTAGGGATGTGAGGGTGAGTAGGTTAGGGGAAGGAGGGTGGGGGATTAGGGAAGGTATGAGTGGAGAGGAGAGGGGAAATTAAAATATGGAAAGTGAGGGGAGTTGATGTAGGAGACGTAATGTAATGTATATGGGAATGAGAAGTGATGACAGGGATAGCGTTGAAGTGAAGGAAAGTAGGGTACGGTAACGAGGGTAGTGAAGTAGGGAAGAGAAGAGTGGGGAGGGTGCGTTGGGAAAAGAGAAGTAGGGGAAGGGAGTGAAATGATAGGAGGGGAGGTAGGCGAAATACGGGGTAGTAGGGAAGGGAAAGTATGTAGTAGGAAACGCTATTTTGTAAACGCTTTCACTAATTTTTAAAACTTCTAAACCATTTTAAATTGCTTTAAACCTTATTATTGTTTTTAAATCATTCTTTCAGGTAACTGGACGTTCTTAAATGTGCGAAATTCGCTTCTGTTTCTTTTGCAGGAATTTTTCTTTCTCCTGATTTGCTTCTGAAAGTGGGAGTAGTCTCACACATCTAAGGGAAGTAAATGATCAAATTAACGATCGGCATCCATTTCTTGGCATAATACCGGGGCATTAAGGAAAGTCGGATCGAAACTCAGTTTTTGCCGTCTACTCAATCCTGAGAGGAGATGTAGGGGAAGTGAAGGAATGTAGAGGAGGGGTAGCGGTGAAGTGAGGGTGAGTAGGTTAGGTGAACGAGGGCCGGGGAGTAGGGAAAGGAGGAGTGGAGAGGGGAAATAGAAGCAGGGAAAGTGAGGGGAGGTGATGTAGAAGAAGTAAAGTAATGTATATGGGAAAGAGAAGTGATGGGAGAGGTAGCGGAGAAGTGAGGATAAGTAGGGTAGGGTACCAAGGGTAGTGAAGTAGGGAAGGAAGAAGTGGGGAGGGCGAGTAGGGAAAAGAGAAGTAGGAGAAGGGAGGGAAATGATAGGAATAGAGGTAGGCGAAATAAGGGGGAGTAGGGGAGGAAAAGTATGGGAGAGCTAGATTTTAACGACTTAATTAATGTCTTAAAAAGCTACGAAACCCTGTTTTGTAGGTGCTTCGACTAATTTTTGAAACTTCTAAACAATTTAAAATCGATGTAGACCCGATTGTTGCATTTAAATCATCCTTCAAGGTAACTGGATGTTCTTAAATGTGCTAAATTCGTTTTGATTCATTTTCAGGGATTTTTCTTTTTCCTGACCTGCTTCTGAAAGCGCGAATAGTCTCAAATATCTAAGGGAAGGAAAATTATAAAATTAACGAGCAGCATCCATCAGCTGGCATAATACCGGAACATTAAGCAATGCCGGTGCGAAACTCAGTTTTTGCGGTCTACTCAATCTTGGTTAGGCACTTTGAGTTCACTGTTTTGTATTCTGCAATAACGTTCCGCCGCCATTAACCCTCTAAACGTGCCTCGTACATCATTTTCAGCAAGTGCAGGTGAGAACTCAATTCGGTTGGGAATTATAATAGGAAGGATCGCGTGAGGTGCTAGCTTTGTTGTCGGAGAAAGATATCAGTTATTAAATTCTAGATGGTGTCGAGCAACAGTTGGCCTGATGCCTGTAAATCATTGTTTTCACCTCCGACGTTTATTAGTATTCGGATATGAAATATGATTTTTGAGACTAGAGCCCTTTTGGTTCTGAACCCGAAGATTTTCCTTGGACTCATTTCAAGCTTTACTAATTTAAAACCATTAAATTCAAAGAACAAGGTGTCTACTAATTTTCACCCAGCAAATTCTCGGGTCTTCCCGGGTTTTCCATGACGTAAATATCAAATCTCCGATTATAAAATGTCGAGCCAAAATTAATACAATTAGAATGCAATTGTTTCAGAAATGTTGGTACACGATTATTCTGAGATTTTTGTATACATAATATGGGAAACATAGTACAATTTCGATATCTTAATTATCTGCGCAGATTTGATTAACAAGACAGTTGCTATTTTTTATATACATATCATTGGTTGATTTTTTGTGGTATTCTAATTATTAAATAATTCTTAGATCTAACTTGTAATGTCTATGGTATTAGCGATTAATTAGCGATTAATTAGTGATTAATTATTCAAGAGTAACTAAAAAAGAACTATTTTTACACTTTTATTGTGATAGGTTTATTATAATTACATGTATGCTTAGAACATAATTGATGTAAAATTCAATTTGTATTAAAACAAGTCATTTTTATAATAGTTTTTCGTAAGAAATATTCAATAAACTATCAATAATTACGGGCTGATACCAAAGAAATAAAAAAAACTATGACTAAATGTTTTGTTCTACAGTTTCAAAACTTTTTTTTTTTTAAATCTGTACAAGTTTTTAATTGTTTTTTTTTTAATTTTATCGAAACTTCTCAGTATCTCAAGTTACTCGAATTTTTTCTAACATTCTGTAATCCTGCTAAATTGAAATTTTTTGTTTTAAAATATTTTATATTCTTTTTCAATCTTTTAGAAAAATGTTTGAAATGTTTTAGAATCTTTTCCAATTTTCCATTAGAATTAATTTTTCAAAATACAAAAAAAATCATTCGATATTCTACCATGTTTAACATTTCCCATGTTTAAATTTGATACAAAGGAGTTCATTTTTTAACTCGAACCCTACGAACTTTCACCAAAAAAATTTATTTTAATTCAAATAGTTTAATGTTTTACACAAAAAAGTTAATTTTAGATTAAATATAGTTCAATTTACACCGAAAAAGATCAATTTTCTACCAAAAATATTAATTTGCTACCAAAAAAATACGAATTTGCAACAAAATAATTGAATTTATAACTAAAGAGTCCAATTTTCAATACGAAGATATGAATTTCCCCAAAAAATATAATTTTCTAATAAGCAATTAAATAATCTACCAAAAAAATGTAATCTACTAAAAGACACGATTTTTTAAAACAAAACACATGAATTTTCAACTATAAAAAATTAGTTTCTAACTAAAAATGGAATAGTTAAACTTTGAATTGGAACATTAATTTTCAAACAACAAAAAAATGACAATGTTGGAAATCTTTTGAAAAGTTTCTAAATATTCTCTTAAAACTAATTTTTCAGAATAAAAAATCACTAAAAAATTTCCCAGAAGTCATAAGAAATTTTTTTTATCCTCTTGAAACCTTTCAAAATTCTTAAAAAGCTCTATACTTTTTGCTCGATATCTTCAATAATCTACATTTTGTTTTAGATTTCTTAAAACCTTTTTAAGTTTTAAATAAGTATCAAATCTTTATAAATCTTCTAAATATCTCTCAAATATAGTCGATTTTTTTCTAAACTTTTGTAATTTTGCAAAATCTAAAATCTTCTACATTATTTTACAATATTTTCAAAAATAAACATTTTGTTTTAAATATGTTTTGAATTCTTCTCAAGATTTTTTTTTTTTAATATTTCAAAAACTTCTAAATATGTTTCGAAATAATTCAAATGAAGAAAAAATGTTTAATCCCGTAAAGTTCAACAAAAAAAATTGTCTTAAAATCTTCCAGATTCTTGTTTGACTTTAAAACCTTCAAATCTTAAACTTAATCCTTTAAAATAAGGTCTAAATCAGTTCAAATTTTCCCAGAAATCTTATCGCTGTTATCGGTAATTTGTTTTGTTACCGGTAGGGAAGACGATAAAGAGTGAGGAGAAGAAGGAACAGGATTGAAAACTATGGGGAAAGAGGAAGGCGATTAAAAGGGGAGGAGACGAGGGAAGGGGAGTACAATAGGAGTTGATAAGGAGAAGAGGGGGTGACTATTTGATAGACAGAGAAAAGATAAAACATGGAGGGATGAGGAAGGAAAAACAGGGCCAATGACAGGCGAGGGTGTGATTGAGGAGAAGGAAAAGTAATAAATAATTGAGAGCTGGAGGTGTATATGAGTGTAAGGAAGAGGGTAGAAAGGCATTGGATTGAATGAAGATGGTTATTGTTGAGGCAAAAAGGAAAGAGAGGGTAAGGTAGAGAGTAAGGGAAGGAGTTGGAAGGACGAGATATGTGATAAGAGGCGGAGAGGAAGTGCAAGGAAAGGTGGTAGACTGCAGGGCGAGTGGTTGATTGAGGAACAGAGGAAAAGAGAAGAGGCATAATAGATAATAGAGGAGGAGGGTATACGAGAGGGAGTGAACAGAGGTGATTTTTATTCACGAGAGGGATTAAGGGATATGGTGAAGAGGTGAGAAAGAGGAATGAAGAAGGCCATGATCGTTAGGAGGATAGGGTATAGAAAAGTTAAGGAGGCTTGAAAGGTATTTATAAGAGAGGTTGAAAGGTGTGAGGGGAAGATGACAGAGTGGTGATAACGTGGAGGGGATGATCGCGGAGGGAGAGGGGTTTTAGTGACACGCCAAGGCGCCAAATTTAAAAAGGCGCTAAACTGGAAAATGCTTCAAATGAAAAAATTGGCCAAATATGCAAGTGCAACAAATTTGAAAGCACTTAAATTTTGAATTTACATATAAAACCGGACACAATCTTGTTACCATAGAATGGAAATAAACAGAGAAGATCAGAGGGTAGATGTTCCTGTTTGTGTTAAAGGTAATAGTAGAAATGGACGCTACTGGTGAAACTGGTTCAGAGGAATATAGAGATACCCATAGAGTAGATGTAATATCCAACCTATCTATATTATCTATATCTAGTATTCATATAGCAAATGTTATACTCCACGAAACGCCTCTAGATTGCGACAATCTCGATGCACATTGCATATATACCGGATTTCAGAAAAGAGACTATTGGCGCCGGAAATCCTTCTGCTGTTGCGAGTCTCGTGTTTCGGCGGCAAAAGGTCAGGATGTAAACGAAATTCAAAACCGATATTCGATCTACTTAATGGTAATTCGACGCTTTGTAGACACTAGCCTTTTTTACTCAAAGTAAAAGAATGGCACCCCTTCTATCTCTAAAATTAAATAATCTTTGAACAACAAATTAAATTCTAATTTCCAGCCTTTAATTTAAAGCAGGATGGCCGCAAAACTTCATTTTCAAAATTCGCTGACTTTTCCCTATCTAATTTAATTGAAAAAAGTCAAAGGGACCTATTTAAACAGAAAAAAATGACCAAAATTGATTAATTGATAACCTAAAAAGTGACTAACAGTCTCTAATGTGTACTAATAATGTGAGATGTGTTCTTTTGAATTTAAAAGAAATCAAAAGTATGCGATTGATAAGACTTCAAAATAATTTAAATAAGCTGCAAAATATTTTTAAAAATTCGATGAAATTCATAAAAATTGAAGGTGAATTTAAAACTAAAATTCAAGGGAATTGGAATCAATTAAAAAATATGGAAAAATTCATTGAATTCAGTAGGACGAATTTGGAAATTCCAAAGAATTCTAGCTGAGTTTTAAAAAATGTGAAGATGAATGAAACCAAAACTAAAAAATCTGTTGAAATCCCATTAAATTACTGAAATCAACTGCAAATTCCTTAGAATCTTTTAAAATACCTTAAGATATTTCAAATTCTTTCAAATATTTTGCAATTACTTCACATTTTTTCAAAATCATAAAAGATCCTTGGAATTTTTAAAAATACCCTAAAATCTTTAAAATTCTTTGAAGTCCCTCGAAATTGTGGAAATCAATTGCAAATTCTTTGGAATTTTTTTTTAATACTCTAAACTATTTCCAAAACCTTTAAAATCTTTTTAAATACCTTCACATTTTGTAATGCTCTTAAAAATTATTCGGAATTTTTAAAAAGACCCTATAATCTTTCAAATTCATTGGAATTCCTTCAACTTATTAAAATCTATTCAAAATAACCGAAGGCATTTCAAAACCTTTAAAATCTTTTGAAATCTCTTGAAATTTTTTAGAACTCTTCAAAATTCCTTTGAATTTTTAAAAATACCTTAAAATTGTTTAAATTCTTT
>CAKNWT010093189.1:0-13002 GCA_932066315.1 Andricus coriarius | reverse complement strand
TCGATTCGGAAGACTTTCGAATTGCCGAATCGGTTTTCTTTCGATTCGAAAGTCTATTCGAACTGGACGCGTCGAAAGTCGATTCGAAAGACTTTCGATCTGCCCAGTTCGAATCGGATTTTTTTCGACTTGAACTCGTCGGTTCGAAAAAAAATCGACTTGATTCGAATAATACACAGGTCTAATACAAATATTACAAAAGATTATATTTCTTATAGTTTTAAACAAATTGCTTTAAAAATTCGTGGTTTAAGCAATTTTCAAAAGTTTTAAGTTTATTTCGAAACATGCTTTTGTTTGAATTTCCAGTGACACTTCGATACAGTACAATGTTATTTAATTACAAATTTCATTATTATCAAAACATTACATAAACAAGGTTTAGACAACGTGATTAAAAGTTTATTGTCTTCCAAACAATCTCAACAAATCTGAGTACTAAGGGGTATCAAGGAATAAGACAAATTCATGAAAGTAGGTAAAGAAAAAATGATAAGTACTTTCGCGTATGAATCACCTAACTGTGATCATCTAGGTCATAAGGAACTCAAATTTAGTCTTAAACCTTTCAGCAAAAGATAACGGTAATATGTTTAATACTGAATATTGTCGTCGTTACCAAATAATTCTCCCTTTCACAGACATGATTATTGTGTCTCGTTTCTAAAGGAGCGGCACAATGTGGACCCTCCTTGTATCCTCGAGGAGGACCCTGGATTCTTCCTTCGCACACAAGGACTCCAAGAGCTCGGATCACGCCAATAGCACCCCCAAGACTGCCAAGCCCGCTAGGGCTACCTTGGCCACCTACCCCTGCGCCTAGGCAGTGCATTCCTGAAACAGATGAACAAAAATCTCCGTTAAAAGCTATTAAATTTTTTGTTTTAAACGCCGAGTCAAGTATCAGATCCCTTAACTGCACCAGACGGGTTTCCAGCGAGTCGAGTTATTCTAAAGTTTTAAGAATAAGATGCCATTTTACAAAGTTCTTTAGTAAAAACTAAAGCCTAAATTAATCATTTCGATTGCTTTAACTGAGGGAATGAGAACATTACCGAGAAACAAGAAATATGGTGTTCCGCAAGATTTCAAGTGATTTAAGGAATTTTCAAAGATTTAAATTTAAGAATTAGCAATTTAAGAAATTCAAAATAAACTGAAGTCAATTTCTAATAGGGATTTAAAAATATTTCAAGGGGTTTTCAGAAATTTCACGAGACAGAAGGGAGTTTATAGGATTTTTAGAGACTTCAAGGGATTCAAAATAATTTCCGAGGATTTCGAGGGGTTTGAAAAAAGTTCATGGTATTTCAAAGACGTTAAGGAATTTGTAAAGCATAAATCAAATGAATTCAAAGTAAAATTCTAGAGACTTCTAGAGATTTCAAGGAATTCCAAAGTATTTCAAAAGAAATAAACTAATTTCAAGTGATTTAAATTTCCAGGGATTTAAACAAAATTTCATGTGAGGTGCACACGAGATTTATATAACGGTATGTGAGCCTCTTTTTCTGAAACATTACTCAAAGTAAAAAATATCTTTTTAAACATATATATATAAAAGGTATTTTCACTTAGATGTCCGCTGAATTATATTCATGGTCATAAATAATATTTATAACCATGAATAATATTTAGCGACACCTCAGAAACGAAGATCTGGGGGATTATTTTCTCTAACCAGAAGTCTTTTATGACATATCCTGTAAAGAATAATCTTATGGGAAAAATTCAAATTTAAGGATATAGTAAAATAGGTTTTACGGCAATGCAATGCGCAGTTTAATGCCCTGCCCTCCCGTTTAATAATAATAATATTCGACATATCCATGAGAAGTAGGAGATGCATGCACCAAAAAGTCTTTCGCAGAATGGACAAATTAGCTGAAGCTAATACTGCTCTCCCCGATTTGCTCCCCGAAGATGTTAATCTCTGGAATCTGAACTGTGTAGTTTACGAGAAGGCGGTCTCCCTGCTTAGCGACAATAGAAGTAACGATACTTCAGTACGCCTGAGTAACACTCGCGAGCGTATTGCACAACTTCAGTTTAAAATTGAAAAAGCGAGACGGCATGCATCAAATATTCAGTGCGTGATTAGCTACATAACATCAAATAAGAAATGCACTCCAAAAGTTAGGGCACTTGCTCGAAACATAGGGAAAGAAAATCACACGCTGAACAAGTGTAAACTGTTGACCATCAAGCAGCACTGGACGCAAAAAATAAGATCTCTTTCAACAGCAAAACAGCGCATTGAAAGGCGAATAAAGTGAATTCAGGAAATTTCCATCCTTTCTGCTCATCCTTCCCGTCTATTCAATACAACGTCACGTTACGTTAAAAATCCGCTAGGTCAAGAAGAGATTCAAGTCTTCTGGGAGCAAGTGTATGGAGATACTTATCAGCTAAATGAAGACGCTCCAGATATATCACTCTTTCGTAACTTTTGCACAAGGCAAAAGTTTCAGGCTCCAGGAGAAGAGTATCCACTAATCACTGCTGAAGAAGTGAAGAAAGTCATCGCTAGAACTAGAACTTTTCAGCGCCAGGGCCAGATAAAATCAACCACTTTTGGTGGAAGAAGTTCACTAAAGCTAAAGCTAAAGACAGTATTTTTTGGAACTTTTTCAATGTGAATTATTTTTATTCGATAACTGGCAGGTTTTCGAGTATTTTATAACTTATTTCGAATTACTTAAACAAATATTACATGTTGAACCAGTTTTTGTTATAGCTTTTTGAAAGCCCTACAAGATTATCATAATAACTTTTGGAATTTTCTTGAAAAATCAAAAATTAAAATTTTGATCGCACAAAAAATAATGAATTATTACATTCTCATTATGATGAGAGGGTATTATTTTTATGTGGAAACTGGCTTTCGCGAATTCCATAAAATGTCGATGTTTTGAGGCCCCCTGTGTCAGAAAAAATAGTTTTTACGTTGGTGTCTGTATGTCTATCGTTGTCATTGTCTGTATATCGGATAACTTTTAAAAGTTTATCCAGATTGTACTGTAGGACTTCCGTTTCCGGCATGAAGCTGTTATGTAGCGGTAATTGAGTGGTGCTAATTGTAGTGAATTTGCAGTGGAATTTGAGGTGAGTTGATGGGAGAATTGTGTTGAGGGGTTTATGAGTGAGAGTTTGTACGTTTAAAATAATTAAAAGCAAGAGTTGTCTGATGTTTTGAGAGTTTGAGACTATTTTGGGTAGGCTGAGAGCTTAGGTTGTTTAGCGTGAGGAGCAGGGGGGGGGGGGGAGTCAGGTGCAGCCGAGTAGCGGCGACAGGGAGGGACAGGGAGAGAACAGCGCGGAAGAAGGTACGATTAACAGGGTGAGGTAGCGCCGTGGCGACAGAAGCTACGCAAGTTACGTAAGGCGATACGGACAGAGGTTGCTTCGAATAGTTTTGATGGATTCAGACCAGGAACTATTTTGCACGCCGAAAAGTGAGATAAAAAAGAGAGGTCAATGCAGGAAAATGGTAGAGAGGGAGAGATTCAGGACGGGCAGTTTTGGCTCAATCGAACCATTCATAAATAGGAAGAGGGATAGAGCGGAAAGAGGAAGTAGTGAAGACAAGATAGAGGTAGGATCCGCACTAAAAACCCAAAAATGACCAGAACACCACCAGGAAACGATCAAAATAGAGCGGGGGAGGAAGACAAGGAGGAAGACAAAGTTGAGCGTAGAGGGCCAATAGAAGTTGAAAATTTAACCCTAGAAGAATTACGGGAACTGATGATAGAGGTAATACAGATGAACGAAAAAAGGCAGGAAGAAAGAGAGGAAATAAAACAAGAGATTAGGGAAGAAATGGCCAACTTAGAAAAGAGATGCGAAAATGGGAAGAAGTTAGGGAAAATTTGGAAAAAGGGATGCAGACTTTAAAATAGAGATTAGAAAACCATGATAAGCATAATAAAACGGTAGCACAGTTCGAAGATAGGATAGTGAAGATTGAAAAATCAAACGGGCACTTGGGTAAAGGGGAGAGTGTGAATATTGAGAAGGAAAGGCTAAGGGAAATATAAAGAAGATTAGAAAGGAAAGAAAGAGATGAAAGAAAAACATAGTGATAAAGGTTCTAAGATTAGAAGGGAAAAAATTGAGGGAAGGAGTGGAGGTTGTACTAAAAACGATATATGCTAAATTAGAGATAGAGGAAATGCGAAGTGTAGGAAAAGAAACGCGAAGAGGAGAAAAAATGGTACTAGAAAGGAATATGCAGTATAACTTAAGGCAAATAGCGGAAGAGGAAAGACGTAAGGGAAAAAGAACATGGTTTAAGTATGGGAGAATACAGATAGAAGGTGTATGGTGGGATTGGGACGAAGAAAGAGAAGAGTCACTAGTGCCGGGAAACTAGGAGAGAAAGGAACGGGAGATAGGAAAATAATAAATAGTAAGAAACAAAAAGAGACGAGAAAAGATAGTAGGGAAGAATGGAGAATATGTTACTGGAATATAGCAGGGTTGGAGAGAAAGGATAGGGAATTTATGAGAAATTTGACACAATGGGATGTAGTGGTAATGTTGGAGGCGTGACTAGATGAAAAGGGATGGGAAAGAGTTACTAAGAGGTTACAAATGGCAAGTTCAAAATGCAAAGAGAACCAATAAAAAAGGCAGAGCAATGGAAGGAATGGTGATGGGAGTAAGGAACGAATGTATAACAGGGTAGGATATGAAAGGGAGGAAAGAGCAAAAAGAATGAATAATAGTAGAAGAGGTAAATATGGGAGGAGAGAAGTGGAAGAAAGTCGGGGTTTATCTGAACGGGGAAATGCAGGAGAAATTAGAGGAGATGAAAGAAATGATGAAAGAAAATAAAGAAGAGATTAGGCTTATAATAGGGGGAGATTTCAATGCGAGAACAGGAGACAGAGGAAGAAGGGAATAGGGGGGGGGGGCGAGGAAGAAAATCCCAAGACAAGATACTGAATGAGGAGGGAAACAAAAATGGTTAAAGCGCTTGGAGGAGCTGGGATGGTTTATCTTAAACGGAAATATAGAGGGAGATGAGAAAGGGGAATATACACGCTCAGGAGGAGGAACGGGAACGGTAATTGATTATGTAATAGTGGACGATGAGGTAAGAGAGAAGATCAAGAAACTAGAGGTAGGGGATATCATATATTCGGATCACTTTCCCGTAATAGTGGCATTAGAGGGAGAAAAAAGTAATAACAACATGGATAAAAAGGAAGCGAAGGTAAAAAGAGCTGAAAAGGGGGATTGGTCTATGGAAGGAAAGGAACAGTTCAAAGACAAGGTTAGAAATATCAAAATGGAAGAGGGAAATGTGCACGAGGAGATGGCAACAGTGATAGGAGAAAAAAAAGAGGATTAGAAAGCACAAGCAAAAAACAAGTTAGTAAAGGAGGGGATAGAAATGGACGGGATGAGGAATGTAAGGAGAAAAAAAAGGTCAGAAAGGAATTAAGAAAATGGAGAAAAGTAGTGAAGAAGAATATCGGAGAAAAAGAAAGAGTATACTGAGTTGTGTGATCAAAAGAAAGAGGAGATTAAAAGGTTTGAGGAAGAGGCGGAGAAGGCTAGAACTGAAGAAGATATCTGGAAAGTAGTAAATAGAGAGAGAAAAAGAAGTAAAAGAGTAAACAAGGATATTGAAATGGTAGAATGGAAAAAATATTTTATGGATTTTCTAGGAGGGGTAGAGAGAAAAGTTAGGAAAGGAGAAAAATATGGTAGGGAAAGAGATGAGAAAGAAGACATAACCAGGGAAGAAATAGTCAAGGTGTTAGGAATAATGAAAGACGGAAAGGCACCTGGCAAAGATGAGATTTCAAATGAAGTCTGGAAATATGGGGGGACAGAACTAAAGGAATGGGCATGGATAATGTGTAATAGAGTATGGAGAGAAGAGGGGTGGCCAGAGTTATAAAAAGAAGGAGTAGTGGTACCCATAGTGAAGAAGGGCAAAGGGGAGGAGGTTAAAGATTATAGGGGTGTGACGCTGATCCCAACATTGTATAAAGTAGAGGAGAGTACCCGAATATGAGATATTCTCGTAATATGAGATAGCGGGGTTTTAGCTAAACTAAAAGGCTAAACTAAAGATTATGAGCAAACTGTTTGTGAAATCGGTGGTGGTCGAGTTCTTGGAAGGGAAGCCTTTAAACCCTATTTATTACGTATTAAATAAATATTTATCAGTAAAGTCTGCCTGGAGGGATAGGGATTGAATAACTAAGTAGGAAAATATCGATAGTGTTCAAGTTTTTTATTTTACTGGTTAGGCGTGGTAAATGCGTAGTTGTACGGTGTGGTTCTCATAATATGAGATACCTGTGGTTCTAAACAAATGCGAAAGTGATCAGCGTCAGCGCTGCTAGACTTTAAGAGGTTATTTACCTTAATAAAAAAGGAAAAATACTACTTTTAAGTGCAGGAAAGGCTTATACGCAATTGCAAAAGTATTTTTACGTGTATTTAGGTAGGTGAGGTTGACGAGCCAGGGGATCTTTAAATTCGTACTACGGATAGAAATAGACATTTAAAACTGCGCGGGGAAACTGTTTCCAAATGGGTTTGTGACTACTGCAAAAACTGAATATATCCGAATAACAGTAGATTGACACTTCGGAAACATACAATCAAGTTTTTATTTCAAAATAATACTTTATTTTGCATTTTATTAGCGATTTCCTGGGGTATCTCATATTATGAGAATAGTTTGACGAGTTTGGAAAAAGCAATTTTTTACATTTTTTAGATTTTCAGAAGGAACAGAAATTAATAAAAATTTTCATTTCAGCACCTTATGGTAAACTAAATTCCCTTTAAAATGGCCTATATTACTTTTAAATTCAGTTAATAGAATTCCGGCAATCACACCAAACTGAGTTGGTATCTCATATTTGGGTACTCTCCTCTAAGTTTAACGGTTTTGTCGGAGATATTGAAAAAAGAAGTTGAGGAAAAAAAGATAGAACGACCGAATCAGACAGGGGTTAGAAAAGGGATGGGGGAGATGGCCAATATCTATGTTCTGAATTATCTGATAAATGAAAGGATTAAAAGGGGGAAAGGGGCAATGATAGAAATATTCGTAGACTTAAAAGTGGCGTTTGACTCCTTGGACCGAGTCGAGATAGAAAAAGGTATGGCGAAAAAGGGTATACGAGAGGGTTTAATAAAGAGATGTAACAGAATTGTTACCATTAAAAGGAACTCGGCACGGCCCTGCATGAAAGGGTTGCCGGGCCGCACCCGAGATAAGGCGGAACCTCCCGAGGGGTCCCGAAGCCCGCGACGATAACGAGTCCCGTCGCGTCGTCTTCAGTCTTGCTCCGTCGCTAGAACCAAAACCCGTTATCGGTAGTCTTGTCTCGTCGCTAGGAGCGAATCGCTCTCTTGCACCCTGTCTGCAAAACGGAACAGTGACCTTGTTTCGGGGAATACCCAAAGTGCCTCCTGGGATCGACCATCAGCCGCCTCCTGGGAAACCACTTTCCGACGCCGATCCTCTGCCGGACTCAACTCGTCGTCCACGGGTTTCAGACCCTGTTCCTCCATTGACGCCTGATCACGGGCCATCGGCTTACGCCAATATGTAAGTGACAATAAATGTCATTGTTTTTTAACCATTCGGAGTTTCATGATGTCTCTACCCTCTCTCGGTTTTCCTCTTCCTATTTCCCCCCTCGGAATTACCACGTAATAGAGAGCATCGGATATTTTCAGTGAGACTAAAAGCAGGGTAAAGGTAGGACCCACTTTTATTTAATATATTAATCTCAGATTTAGAAGAAGAAATGAAGAGAAAGGCATGGGGAGGAGTTAGGATGGGACGAGAAAAGATATATAGGGGAGACCTCCCTACAGTGGATAGCTTCCTACAGTGGACATTTGTAAATGAAAGCGAAATGCCTTAAGTAAACCTAATTTGCACATGTTCTATGATTTAAGTTTATAAAAATGCATCATAAGACGAAATTTCATGTTAAACTTAATAATAAAAAAAGAAAGAAGTCTAAAAAACTATTTTTGACATGATCAAGAAACTTTGTCCTCAAGTTTAGTAATTTTTTTCAAGTAAATAACATTTTTTAGAGTGTTTTTGTTAAATAATATATGTTCCTTGGTCATTAAACTATAATATTTTTTACCCTAGAATCTTACGTTCTATGTAAGAAAATTATTATAAATATATTCACTGAGGCTCTTATTTTCCTACTATAGATACCAGCGTCATCCCTACAGTGGATTTTCAGTGAAAAGTTTTAGAGATAATTTACATTATGTTGGTACTGAAATAGCAGAAGACAGAATCAGCTGATACTCTGAACATAGGTATAGCAAAGTTGGTTATGTACAGTAGTATATAGTGTGCAACAGCGTGTAGTGTTAAAAATTTTAACAGAACATTTTTTTACATCCCATCTTAATTTTTTCTCAAAATTTTAAGATCGGCACATTTCAGTTGTCTCTACAATTATTAGTAAATATTAAGCATTAAACTCTTCTTCTTTAATTATTTTATCACTTAACTTGAACAGCTTTTAAAATGAGTCATTTTAAATTTCCCGCAAGTAGAGATAACCTCACCGTGCACAATTTCTATATAGGTATTTTCTAGGTACTTTTGACACGGGAAGATTGGTGGCAATCCTACCCTCATCTGACCTGTCCACTGAAAGACGTGTTGTGAAATATGAGCGAAATAACTGACATTATATTTTTGCTAATTTTATCCGAAATCAAAATTATATTACTTTTCTGTTTGGTCTGATAGTAGCGTCGGTATAAAATATAATTTAGGGGTACGAATAAAAACATCTTTCTATTCTGATTCGCGGTGTAGAATCGAATGTCCACTGTTGGGCGAACCTGCCAACAGTGGACAAAATTTTACCACCTCAAAATAATATCAATAGCTTTTTATTTGCTAACGAATTGAATTTCACGGATATCTTATCACATGGGTGAATATATCCGCCTCATTTGTGCCATAAGAGCTCTTTAATATATATCCTACTCTGTGTTTACTGAAATCTATCAATTTTTGCTATCCACTGTAGGGAGGTCTCCCCTACACTGGCAAAGCCAGTGTATAGAAAAGACAAAGAAAAGACGTAGAAAAGACAAAGATAATGAGGTTTAGAAAAGGAAGGGGAAGAAAGAATGAATGGACTTAGTAGAAGTAAAGGAGTTTAAATATTTGGGATATATCTTGCAAATGAATAGAGAACATAGAGCTTATATAAGAGAAAAGATAAAAAAAGCATCAGGGATAATGAAACAGATATGGAGAATAGGAAAAAGAAAGTTCAAGAAAGATTGGAGAAGGAGAATGTGGTTATTTGATACGTTGGTATGGCCGGTATTAGGTTATGGAGCAGATATATGGGGATGGAAGGAAAGGAGAGATAGAGAGTTTACAAGAAAGGTATATAAGGTGGACGCTAGGAGTAGACTGGAGAACTCCTGGATATATGGTGAGAGAAGAAGCACAGAGGGGTAATTCAAGTGCTAGAGCGGGTAAGAGAGCATGGCAATTTGAGACGAAGTTACGGGAGGAAAAGGCAGGGGAGTTAGCAAAAAAGTGTTTCAAGGAGGTAGAAGAAAGGAGAGGGAGGGCGGTAGAACTAACAAGATGAGAAGAAAAAAGGAGGGAGTATTTTAGTGCTAGAGATATAGGAGAGGGGAATGGAGTAAGCTTTGAGGAATTGGAGAGAAGGGGCAGGGAAAGACAATTAATGGAAAGATGGGGAATGTTTTAGGAATCAAAATCTAATAAATGGTATGAGATGAAAAAAAAGGAAGGAGTAACAAAGTATTTAGAAAAGGGATGGGGAGAAAGAAGATGGACCGGAATAGCAAAATTTAAATTGGGAAACGAGGTAAGGGTGGGGATGTATTGGGAAAAAGAAGAGAACAGAAAGTGAAGAATATGTGAATGGGAGGAACAAACATGGGGGCATGTATGGGAAGGATGTAGGAGAGGAACGGAAGATCAAGAAAGCTGACAAGAGAATGTGGTAAAGATTCTAGGGAAGGATGGAATGAGTGAGGAGTGGATGAGGGAGTTTGAGGGGGCTAGAGGGGCGAATGAGAAAGAGTGAAAGAATGGATGTGAAAAAATGGCAAAATGAGAATGAGATAGAAGAGATGTGAAAGTGAAGGAAAAAGGAAACGGAAGTCGGATATATTAGAAGCATAAAGATCTGTAAGCAGTTATTATTATATAACAGTATAAGTAGATTAGGATGCGGATGCGCTCGCTCTCACTCGCTCACTCTCTCGCTTTCGATCGCTCGATAACTCTTCCGAAAGTAAAGTTGCGAGTTCGTTAACCAGTTATTTTGGATGAAAATTCAAAAAGTTACAGCATTTTCAAAATTTTTTAGATAAAAAGAAAATGATAAAAGTTATAGCATTTTCAAAATGCAAAAAAACAAACGAAAATTAACATTTTAAGCCAAAAAACGCACGATATGAAAAAAAGTCAAGAAAAGAAAAACGTTGCCTTTTAAAAGCCCTACAAGATTATGATCGCGGGATTCTTCAAATCCCCAAGTTTCGAGAACCCCTGAATCCGAGAAAACCGGTTTTACGATGGTGTTTGTCTGTCTGCCAAAAACTTCTCCTCAGATTTTGCCTCGCTTGGCTAAGATTTGAATTTTTGACTTTTTGAAAGATATAATTGCTCTTCAAGACTTTTTCTCGTATCTCACGTCGCTTGGCTCAAAATTTTAATTTTCTATTTTTTCCATCTTATTTTCGATAAATAAAACTGAAATGGCCTATTATAACCTATCAAAAAGTAGGTTTGAAAAAAATGTAGGACCTTTCAAAAGCAATAATTACTTTCTGAGACTTTTTTTATATTTTGCGTCGTTTGGCTCAAAATTTAAATTTTCGACTTATTCATTTTCTATACATAAAAAAAAAACAAGTCCTATCGAAAAATGGTTAAAACAAAAATTGTAGATATTTCAAAGAGCTTTAATTCTTCATTGACACTTTTTTCACGTATCTGTTGTCGTTTAGCGTAAGAACGGAACATTCGATTATTGGATAGCATTTTCGATGGATAACACCATAACCAATGGTCAAGGAATGCTGGTTAACGATCTCGTTCTTTCTTTTAGGACCTAAAAAGGTATGCCAAAGCTCAATTTGATCCGTTCATTTCATCGAGAGTTATCGTTTTTACGGAAGGACGGATGGACAGACAGACAGACGCCATCGCCAAAACTTGATTTTCGGCTTCAGGGTTCTCAAAACGTGGAGATCCTTTAAAAAACTGTGGTGTCAAATTTCGGACAATTCTAATACTTTCTCTATCATAAACTATGAAAATGTAATAATTAATAATAAATTTGTAGTTCTTTTTTGGATGAATAACTTTTGTCCTTACATTTTCTTCGTAGCTTATGTCGTTTGTCCAAACATTTAATTTTTTATTTTTAATGTTATTTTATTACAATTAACACAAAAACTATGCGTCCTATCAAAATATAATTTATGACAAATCGGTTTCTCTTTTTTGGGCGAACAACTTTTGTCTATCAACTTTTTTTCGTACCTTTAGTCGTTTTTCCAAAATTTTTTTATTTTTAATGTTATTTTTTACGATTAAATTCTAAACGACGCGACCTATGAAAAATAGTTAATAAAAAATGTGTACCTCTTTTTGGGGTAAACAACTTTTGTACATTTTTTTGTAGCTTGTGTCGTTTATCCAAAAATTTAATTTTTTAATTTTTATTTGTAACGGTTGAAATCTACAGGATATTTAGCATAGGTATACCGTCAATAAGAGCGATGACCAATTGAACAGGCATACCTATATCTATACATATAGCAATGAGAGGTAGGCGAGGGCTGACTAGTGCGGGCAACTACCACTAGAAAGCGCAGGACGCTTTCTCCCGAAAGTAAGCTCACTTAAAACGATTTTAAGAAGGCGAACAAGTAGTAGATTACCACCAGAAAGTGAATGTCCCATTAAGGGGCCTTCCCCGCATTGCAAATTTATAAGGCAGTTTCCGGCCGCAGGGTTGAATATTTTGGTTTGATTTTTCGCATACCTCATCTACGTATGGGTCTCTTTTGCTGCTAAGACTCGCTTTTTTGAAAAAATGTTTATATTTGAAGTTATAAACAAAAAGAAAAGAACAATAGAAAAAAATGCAGTGCTTCTCAGTACTAGCTGAGTCTGTATTTTCGAGATCTAGCCCGTGGACCCTCTTGAAATTTACGAGGCAGGCTCCCCGGAGAGCAAGTGGAGACTCGGGAGCGTGTCGAATTACTTGAAACGGATGACCCTTCCATTGTTATGAGATGCAGGCCAGTTCAAAAAACTGAAATTATGAAAGCATCGCGTGATTCAATTTTAATTAGCAGAAATGTTTTATTCGTATAATTTCAAGAAATTAAAAAAATGATTCATGAAAGTCGGATAATATTTGCAGTAATAATAGAAATTTTCAAGTGCACACGCTAGTACAGCGAGATATACGACGGTATGGGAGGAAATGCATTTTTTTCGTTCAAATGGCCTACAGCCTTCAATTTTGCCTCAATCCGCAATTTATTATTTTTAAATTGAAGGGCGCTAAATTTCCAAGAAAACCTTGGCCAGAGATTCTTGCATTTCCATTTCTTTATTTATTATATGTCTACTTCAAGTATGAAAAAATCGAGATTTTTCACAAAATCATTGTTTACTCTTCAATAGCGGTTTGCATCTACTGAAAATCATGTTAAATCGATGCAAGAGTACTCCCAGAATGCAAATCATTTGATGATTGTCTGTTTGAATTGTTCTAAACAAATTACATTAACAAACAGCCACGTACTGCAATTTTGGTTTAAAAATATTTCTTTGCAGATGAATATGCTTTCAATTATATTGAGGGTGACTGTTAGTCGCAATGATCATGAGACATCAACAATTGTAAATGTTATAAACAATTTTTTCCGAAAATTAGAATTCGTTTCTTCCTTCATTATCTGAAATTA
>CAKNWT010093186.1:0-10782 GCA_932066315.1 Andricus coriarius | reverse complement strand
CTTTTTTCCCCCTCGAAAATAAAAAGTTTTTATTCCAGACATTTTTTCCGTAGGATGCGTATTTTTTGAGATATTTCGTTGTCTCAAGTTAAAAAAAACACCCTGTAGATGTCCCAGTCTCAAGGCAATTTAGGTCTATTTGCCCTATTGCACAGCATTCTTGTCTTTTCACGGAGTTTCACCGGGTGGGTATTCCACCATTCTGCTCCCTTCCTAGACTTAATTGTGCTTGTAGGGCAATTGTTCTCATATGATATAGTCAGAGTTCTTTGCAGAAAATCCGCGGCGTGCTCTAACTCAACAATGGTACCATAGCTTGTGGGGTATTCCGCAAGCCTCCCTTTGAGTTCCTCTTTATACATATGAGTCAAGGTGCATTTCTGGGGTTTCTGATCTTGGAAACCACCGGTTGTCCTAGGCTTAATCTAAACACGATATATTTGTGGCCAGAGAGAGACTCTTCATCGGAGACTCTACAGCCCAGTACCCTGCACCTCAGTACACTCGAACATAGAGTCTAATCGAGAACCTCACGCCTATTTTTAGTCTGCAATGTGGGAGTATCGCCCCAATTCAGAATGTTTAGCTCTGTGCCCGCTATGTATTCAATTAAATCTCTCCTTCTGTCATTGATGTATGTGCTTCCCCACACCGTGTGGTGAGATTTTGTATCACAGTCCAGCAGCAGAGAAATCTTGTTCTCTTGGCAGTGTCGAATTAGAGCTTCCACCTCTCTGGGAGGCGGGGGTCCCTTGGCATCGCCCGGGAAATACGCCGAGGCAATAAATACCTCTAGCCTTTCTCCGCTACTGCCCCTGAGTCTCACCTTGATAACGGTAAGATCTCTGGAGCAGAACTTAGGCACCAATATCGCATACATACCCTTGACGGCATTCTGCCAAGCCACTAATCCTTTCCCCGTATAACCATGGTTCTTGGATTAGGACAATTCCTGCCTGCACCACTGACAAGCGCCTGGCTAGAACCGCTGAGGCGCCTTAGCTGTGATGCAGTTTAATCTGCATCATGGAGATTCCCGTCTCACCATCAAAAGGTCTAATTCAGGGCCCCTAGATAGGGTCGGTAATCCATGGCCGCAAGGGCTCCAGAAGTTCGCACCGCTCATGGTAGACTGCCCCCTGAGGAGCCTTCCACCACTGGCGGTGGGTTAAAAGAGGGTCCCGGAACGGGCCCCTCATTGTTTTTGTTTTGTTTTTCGTGTTTCATTCAATTGTTCCACGAGAAGCTAGGGAAATTAGAAACACCCCCTGCAGAGCCCCACTTGCAGGGGGCGGGTCTATATACTATGGGATTCGACCTGGTGTCCTAAAGTTCCCGTTAAGGCCTGAGTGTTCAAAGATTTGTTAACCGTGGTACCATTCAGCCCTTGAAACGGCGATTACATCGTAGTTTGGGAGCATGAGAACTCGCGCCCTCGATATTCCAAGAGGCTTTGCCATTATCCCCTGGAAGTATCGCTCCTTAGTTTATGTCTCACTTACCAGAGTCTGTCAGTTCCCCAGAGTAACTACACCTCGCAATGCAGCCTCTCTGGTTCACCTACCCCCAGAAAAAAATTCTGCTAAGGTTACAGGATTTTCAGTTATTTCATCGATTTACGGATATTTTCTGTAACATCTACAGACTTTTGATTAGATTTTACAATTTGAATATGGTAATTTGAGAGAAAAGTTCAGTAAATGTTACACAAAATATCCGTGAATTTAGAAAATAACTGAAAATTTTGTAAACTCTGCAGAAAATTCGGTAATCTTTACAAAAAATCTATGCTGTCCCTATTTTAACTGAAAATCCTGTAACCTTAGCAGAATTTTTTCCTGCGTGTATCCAGATCTATAATCCGATGAGACCCATAAGCCCTCCCACCAACTACAAGGTCCCATGATCCCTAGGCAGAGTTGTAGATCTTGTCTGGGTGAACAATTTTTTTCTTTCAATTTTTTTCGTATCTTGTATAGTTTTACTGCACAAATAAATTTTTTATATTTAAGTAGTTTTTTCGGTGGTTAAAACCAGAACCGTTTGACTTTAGGCTGTTTAACTATCTCGACCTTTCTCACGAAACTAATACCTGCTCATTATGATGATAATGTAAAAATAGATTTTGTCGCAGAAATTAATAATAATAATAAATTTAGCTATAAAGGTTGTAGAACTCGATGAAATACATATTTTTCATTCAAAATCTTTCGTCGAATTATTTCGTAAATAGGTCACTTTTCCCTTCGGTCCGAAGAGGAAAATGCACATTTTTGTGATTTCCATCCACCCTAATTGCTGACCTAATACTATAATTATTTGCTTTTAAAGATACCAAAGTTGTATTATTTAATTTTGAAAGGATTCACTCAAAAAAGTTTAATGTTTATTCTCTTAATTTAGTATCGTTCATTTTGAAATTAAAGAATTAAAAAATACAGTTGTAATGCTTGTATAATTTCAAATTAAAAACGTTTGAAATAGTCAACTGTTTAAACATTTAACCTGGACTGTGGAAAAAGTTCTTTCGGTTAAATTGTTCTATCATTTTTTTATTTATTTAAAACTTTCTTTTTTCTTCTATCAAAATTTAGAATCTCTTGTAACTTTTTGAATTCTGTCCATAACGAAAAATATGATTAGACATGGCGAACTTCAACCAATTTCAACCTAAACGTCTGCGCACTTGCTATTTTTGTGCAGAATGCAACTACATGATATGTAAGTTTTTTAAGCACAAAGTAAAAATCATCTGTAGGGTCCTTTTTAGTCAAATACGCGCAGCAAAAAGACTTATGTTTTTGTGAATTTTGTTTTTGTTTGTTTGTTCTCTATTTTTTACTGGAACTTTTGTTAGAATTAATAATTTGGGATGATTTTATTAATGCAGGTAACGTGATAGCCAGAATGACATAGGCGTACACTCAACTCTCGATATAAGAACCGTTTTGGGCTTGCAGTGGCCTTGATCCTGAATCGAGGGAATCTAAACGCAAAGAAGCAGGGTCGCATGAACAATTTCTGTTAGATTTGGACGCATGCTTACAGCTGACACAAATAACGCGCTGAGAGTACTGATCTCGTGCTGTTTGTCAAGCTTGACTGAGCACTGGCTGTCATTCGGTCCCGCGGTCCCCGCAACACTTAAATTTTCGAAACCTTCAATTCTAGGAATATCGTAAACTGTGGGCTCTTATATCGGATGTTGAGTGTAATAAGATTCTTACCTGTGAATCACAGCTACCTACAACCACGAAAATGCTATACTGATAATCGATTTTTCTACCTGTATGGGATATCACGGTGAATTATTGGCTGAATTGCACGAAACATCTCATAAGACTAAGTTACAAAATTTTATCAAATATATATTGCGCACGTGCAAAAACGTAAAAAAAAAACATGAGGTTATTTTCGAAAACATGGGATCATAGTACAAGCATCCGGCTTTAATTTCAGCCCTATTAGAAACCTTGAGCCAAAAGTGGTGGTTTTCATTATGTAAATCTGTTTTCTAGTGTAATTAATGAAAAATCAGTCAAAAGTCATTTGTTGCATGAAAATTAGGCATAAATTTTAGGTTGTTTTCGAAAAGTGCCCTATTGAGGTTATACGAAAAGCGAATACTTCCGATATTTTTGAAACCTCATATATCGACGAATTTTAATGCGCTAACGACGAAAGTAGCCACAAAAATAGCCAAAAAAATAATTTTCAATGTTAAAACGAAAAAAAAACTACTTAAAAAAAATAATAATACAAAAAGAGGTATTTGGTAAGAGGCCAAGAGAGGCCAAGGGTAACGTTTTTGTTAAAGAAGCTGTACTGGGGAAAAGATAGGATTGAGTAAGGTCACATCCTTACCACCTTTCCAGTAGCCCTACTGTTCATTATGTTAAAAGTGAAAGTACAAATATATCCCATTCCCAGTAACCTTTCTTACTTTCTTATTGCGATAGTGTACTATGTATCGTGTTTTTGGTAGTAAGTTTGTTATCAATTTTTGAATTTCACATTCTGAAAGAGGAGGTATGAAGTGCTCTGCACATAATGGAAAGTCTTTACGTAATTCATGTAATTCCTCTGGATATTCTAAATCAACTTCATGTATATAACCAACTGGTGAATCATCGGAGATATTATTAACATTGAAATTGTTCTGAAGATTTTCTTCCTATGTGAAATTACTGAACGGCAAAAATTCACTCATAACTGCACCATATTGATTATTAAGATCAAGTGTGCAAATAAGACAAGTGTGCAAATAATCTGCCTCAGAAACATTTACACTATTTAACTGAGAATGAAATGCTGCCTTTGGAGGTAATTGCGTTTCATTTAATTTTTATAAACTGTCAATATACTCATAAGAGAAGACACCTTTTCTGGTCAGTAAATTAAATTCATTACAATTTTTGCAATGTTTTAGAGTAATTTTTTTATCGTCATTTTGCAAATAAGATGCTAACTTTTCAATACTGCTTAAAATAAAACTGAAAGAATCTATAAACCTAAGTTTTACACTTGTTCCACCTACATCTTTGTTAAAGGATGTGTATCTTTCTTTGTTAACAGGGAGAAATGTAAGCTGGCCTCCGAAACTTGTGGCAAGAGCTTTTATAAAAGAGTGAGAGTCATAGCCGGATAAGTTGTGGAAAACTATTGGAACTATATGAGAATTTTTATAAGTCATATTGCAATCTTGATGAAAACACCCCTAAATTTTCCGGGAAAATGGCAATGATCACGATGTATAACATCATCAAGCCCTAATGCTTTCTCACATATATGACATGTCTTAGCTGAACAAAAATCTTGCTGTTGTTTTAATGTTAATTTTTTCATAGGAACAACTTTCTTTAAATAACCATAAATTCGTTCAGCTAGGACTTTTAACTTTTTTACAAAATATTTAATGCAATATTCATCTCGATAAACTTTAATTCTGGAAAGCGAGTCATCAAAATTGCATTTTAAATAAAAAGCAACACTGCGAGGGACATGCTTTTGATACGCTACTGTGTTGGGCGTTACATCATCTTCATCTATCTCCAACGACTGTGCTTTTGCGATAGGATCTAACAAAAATTCGATGCCAGCATAGACAGAAAATGGAACCATTTCTTTATATTTATTATTTTTAAAACGTAAAATATTTTCACCTACTTTTGGTAATATTATTTTACATTTATTCACCTTTTCATAGTCTAATTTGTGATTTGAAAAATATTTCTCCATTCTAAAATGGCATAAGCACCTATCGCAAAATAGTATATAATACCTCGTGTGATACCTCGTTGGATACCTCGTGTGTATATAATACCTCGTGTGAAAATGAGGCGCGTTCCTCCCGAGAAGCATACGATACTTTTTGCCCGACTTAACTACAATAGCCGCGTATATCTAGCCCTATTTGCTGGGATAACCTCACTTTTTCCTAACCAATAGGCGCATGCTATTGTATTATTATATATTGGCTATTGTAGTTAAGTCGGGGAAAAAAATTGTTTATGCTCACTGCGTGTCAGTTGAATACTCACTAAATGTGAAAGATTTTTCATGAGAGCAAAATGGTATACTGGTTTGACTTCATCGTGATTATATTCAATTTCTGAACTTTCTATCATAAGAAGATGTATTACAGGCTTATTTGACTTAGTTGCGCTACTCGATTTCCTCTTTCTTTCTATTATCAATGTGGTCTGTACCATAAATATTGATATTCAAATAGTTAATTATTTCGAATTTTTTAACATCTTCTAAGGTAATTGGAAAATGTATACCTTGATATTTTAACACGGTTTTAAAATGTGGATAAGATCTTGTATCTGCAACGTGAGATTTAACAGGAAAAAGAGCCGCCATCACAGACCAGAGAAAACAGTAGTGATCATTGTTTTTAATATTTATAATAGCATGTTTGTTTTGTATGTGCTTTGATAATTTAATAAAAGTTGATGATCCTACTTGTAATGGAGCATATCTATTAATATTTACACCTACATTTATTATTTAAATCAATTACCAGCCCGATTTATGTCTCTGAAACTCTTCAACCTAAACCAAAATTTCTTCTTTCACATGATCTTGAAACCAATCGCTAAGATCTGTCGATTCAAGAATAATCTGATTATTGGTTTTGAAAAACTTAATTCCCTCAACCATTTTACCTTCTACGAAGGTTCTGAATGTACTTGCAAAAATTACATTTACCTTTACATTTCCCTGTTTTTTAAAAGTATTCGTTATTCGTGATATAATCATAGATTTTGCATAATTAAGAAAATGATTAAAATCTTTGTGCTTCAAATTGACTATAGAACCAGACCTTATTCTATTCTGAAAAGTTGTTTGCAATTCCTCCCAGTGTATTCTATCTGCTTTCCTGTTCATGCTACCTCCACCTACCTTCTGGAAGTTTCTAATTTTTCTATTTATCGCTATTAAAATTCCAGCTGTTGTCGATATTTTCCTTTTCTGACCAACTGATGAATTTTTGTTTAACTTTAGTATTTTGTTCAACAATCTAATATTTCGAGATCCTGTTCCAATCCATTCATGAATTAATACTACTGAGGACTTTTCATTCAAGTTTTTGTAAGCTGACTCCACTAAATGAATCAGTTTTTTATAGAAGTTAGAATTCATGTTTCCTGTTTTTATCTTGTTGACTTTAGCGAAGTCCATTGCACTGATGATTTTCAATATAGGATGCCTTACAACACAAAATGATGTTGAAAATATTTTTTTCCTTCAAACCGTTATATAAAATATGTTTCTGGATTCACACTTTTTAAGATTCACTGATGTTTGAATAAGAAAGAGTAAAGAATGATCCGACTTTATATAAAACTTTTCTGTTATGTATATTTTTGCTGATGATCAACTGAAAAGACTAAGGGCTGTGCGGGGTTTTATATAGACCTGCTATTGTTATTGTTTATACATTCTTTAAGGTATTAATTATAATGTCTTAGAATTATACATGATAAAAGCAATTCTGTAATATATAATATGACACCTTTGTTTATATTAAAAATTCCCGGTACAGTTATAATATCACATAAGCGGCATAAGCCGCATGTAATATTGCGACGACATGTAACATGCATGACATATGACGGCTCATATCAAAGGGTGATACTATGACTCACCTCTTTGGTATTTTCTTATGACGTAAGCAAAAACATGACACATCATCCCTCTCCGTACGCAATCACACATACACACCAATACAAACTCATCCTCACACGGACATGCACTAACACTAATCGGTCCAGAACCGGCCATATACCACTACAAAGGTAGATGCATTGATAATCGTCACTGCATTAGTCATCGTCATATGGTCCAATATTTTTCGTATAGCAAGACTCGCTATTGTCGCGTGTGATGAAAAAATGTGATTTTAGGTAAGTTTAAATATCCTTTTGTCCAATTAGTATACTCTTTCGAGTTAATACTCGGTTACGTGCCTGACGATAACTAACGCATTTGCATAATTTGAATTTTAATCGTGAATAAAAATGTACTTCAATCAAATATCATGTGAAGTGATCAAAATGGAGTTTTTCTATATTTGCTTTAATCGGTTAAGCCCTTTGTGAAAATAAGAATTGTGTTTTAAATACAATTATAAGAATTTTTAATTTCCAATTTGGCTTAAGGTGACGATTACTAGTGCATTTACCTTATATTATAAATTATTAGAGTAATAGTGAAATTTAATAATAGAATTGATGATTCTTTAAATTTAAGAATAAAGTTTTGCAATTAAAAATATTTAATACAAATAAAAAATAAACAGTCAGCGTATTCGACAGTGTTACCTCTAAAAATCATATCTACACATTGAAGGGGGCGGGAGGACATCCACTATAACAATATATATCAAAGTATCATTTTATTCATATAAATTTTATTATTAAATTTCACTATTATACTGATAATGTATATAATATACAATGTGGAATGTAATATACTAATAATAATGTACAGCAATCTTCTTTTCTGCATTAGAGTTACTTTAATGTCTAGCGTATTCGACATTTATTTCTAATAATTTTGTTAAAGATATATTTACACCTTCATAGATCGACAGGTGTTCACTTTACAAATTTTTCCATAGGACTGCCTGAGAGGTGACTGAACTTTTATTGACACAAAGGTAATAAGAAGTACTTCTTTTTTCAATTTTGTCGAAAAACGAGCTTTTCCCATTTAAAACCCCATGTTAATTTCAAAAGCACGGGGGCAAGGGCTAAAGCAAAGCAAACTTCTAAATCAAATCTTTTACATATATTGTAAATTTCACTTACATCACTTAACTTAAAGGCATAACTGATATTGTTTTTTTTATATTCCCCCTTGGGAAATAATTTGTGTAAAATATGTTTTGTGTAAGAAAACTTTCACACTCAATATTTTTGTGCAGAATATGCCTGCGTTGAATATCTTCGCTCAGAATATTTGTCATATACACTGAGAAACTTTAGGTTAGAAAAATTACTAAAACGGATAGCAAATGGGGGCAAAATGCTTAAATTTCGACATTTTAATAAATAAATAATAAGATATACTATTTTTATAAGAAGATTTCCTATTTGATAATAGCAAGCTTGACTATTTTCTGTAGTAAAATCCGATGTAGGAAAAATTAGTAGAGAAATTAATAAATTGTACAAAAAGAATAAAAGTAATAAGTGTTTTAAATAACATAATATACTAAATATGTAGAAGAAATTACTATTGTCTGTAGGAACAGGATCTGTATTATGGACATTTTCTACTTTTTGTAACAAAGGTTAATACCAATTATTAAAATTGGTCCCAAATATTACTAACTGATTTAGCAGACGGTATCGAGCCTTGAACCGAACGTAGCCGAGTGCATCCGACGTGTGTCGATCGCCGATCAACGGATTTTTAGGTTGCGAAAATGACATTTAATTTATGTTAATTTTCAAAATCCACAAAAAACGTAATTTAAAAAACAAATATTTACTTATTTTAATTACATTAAAAATTTTGTTGTTTAAAATTATAAAAACATCATCAATATTAATCAATTAAAGATTAAATGCATTAGAACCAATAAACTTTCTATCACTTAGGTCATATGGCAGTTTTCATTCTGAGTCTCAAAATGTCTCATAGGTAGATGGACCATCGCCCGACTGCTGTCCCAGAGAAGCGTGTTCAATTCCCGCTAGGTTCGTTTTCTTCTAACCCGATTTTTCTATTTCAGCTTTATACTATAATACTATCTTTTAAGAATGTATACATATATGTCATTTCTAATGTTGTCAATTCTTAATTTAAATAAATGTGAATTACGTTAAACGTAGAATATGTGTGTAGGTAGGCTTGTGTCAAAGTTAGCAACACGTGTTTATTTTTTTTACTATTCCGACTGTGGCATATTTTGCTAATCAGTTAGTAATTCGATGCGCACGGTCCCTGTGCATAATTTTACTACAGTACTTTGTAAATACTGTTATCTTCTACAGATATTAATCCAACAAATTTACTATTTTCTCTTATCAACATTAGTAAATGGCAGTAGTGCAGACTTGCAGTTTTACTACAGAGGTTAATAAATACTTCAAATATCTTTTACAATAAATGCAATAGTTTTAACTTTTATTCCAATATATTTTATAATTCTTTAAGTAGCTATGAGATACTATTGAGGTTAGTAAATATTATTAAAATTTGCGTTTTGCCCCTCATTGCAAAGTTCAGATAGTAAAATCTAGTGTGATTTTTAACAAGAAATACAAACAAGGGTTTCTCAGTGTAGCAGCAACTATACTTTAAGTAAAATTATAATCATATTATTTTGTGTGGGATTTACTTTGTGTAGAAAATATTTTGTGTAGGCAAAATATAACGGTATTAAATTATGTGTAGGAAAAATTATGTGTTAAAAATATTTTGTGTAGGAAAATATAACAGTATTAAGCAATACAAAATTCTTTGTAAGAAATATTCTGTGTATATAATATTTTGTGTAGGAAGAACTTTGTTCAGGAAAAATATAACAGTATTAAATTCTTTGAAGGAAATATTTTGTGTAGGAAAAATATGGTCAGTATACGTTGTGTTTTCGTATATTTAGCCTTTTCATTGATTAAAAATAATTGATATTATGACAGATTTATGTGTGCTTTTTGGAAAAAATGTTATATTAAACAAAAAAGTTAATGTTTTTTTCTTATGTTTCAGAATTGCCATTTTTGACATTTTTAAAATTAGAAAAAAACGGTCCTTGAACAATGTTAGCGTAATCTCGCAATAATTTCTAGTACGTCGGAACAATAAAAAAAATTGTTTATAGTAAAAAAGATACATTGACGAGCAAAAGTCTCGATCTGTTTCAAGATTTGCTAAGGATAATTATTTCAACAATTAACAGTTGTTGTCAATTTGCAAATTATCAGAGCAAAGAAACCTAGGATTCCATAAAAAAATTGAGCCTATTAATTGAAAAATATCCAATTGGTGAATTTGTTTATAAATTTTTTTTCAAACATTTAGGAATTGTTGTCCATTTGTTATCGGGAAGCCATTTTTATTTAGTTCCGTGTAAACAATAATAGAGCGCATTGACTGAGGAAGAGTCAAACACTACAGCACATTTATTTCCAAAAATTGTATAAACAATATATAGCAAAGTATCATTGCAGGATACCTTGACGTACCTGACCAATAATGAGTCATAGAGTTAGGCACCTGCCTCCCCTAATTGCCCCCAGCTCTGACGAATTGAAGTAAAGTGAC
>CAKNWT010093183.1:0-11213 GCA_932066315.1 Andricus coriarius | reverse complement strand
GTCCTTTCCTTCCTTCCTTCTGATATACAAAGTGGTCTAAATGTGGAAGCCGCTCCCCTCCATATAAATCGGAATTTTTTTTTTTCGTTTTCGAAACGACGGCGCACTTTGTTTTTAATGGACTTTATCTTCGCTAAAGATTCCCGTTGGTAAAACTACTGTCCCGTTTAAGAATTCTACAAACTTTTTCAGAACAGTGCAGAGAATTGTCTGCTGCAAAGTAATGCAGAGCATCTCTGCATTTTTGCTGAAGTGCTTCAATTTAAACAGTAAAGCAGAGACTTTTACAGAGTATTTGCGCATATTCTTTGCAGAAAACTTGCTGACAAATGCATGAAAATGCAGACCATTTATTGAAGAAGAGTAATGCAGAGTTCTTCTGCATTTATGCTAAAGTGTTTCTATTTAAGCAGTAATGCAGGAGACGTTTGCAGAGTACTCGCAGAGCTATTGCAGGGATATTATGAAGTAATTTGCCGAGAATTTGCAGAGAATTTTTTCCACCAGGGGAGAACTACATTTCAACCATTAGCTCATCTTTGAATCGATGAGCATAGTGATGTCTCAGAAATCGTACCGGAAGTAACCATTTTTTTGACATCCGGATAGGCTACGATTAGGGGTGCTTTCACTTCATATATAATTACTCTATTAATTGCAACTCATTTCTTTCTTGAACTCGATCATGAACTCGATAAAATAAGGAGTGTGACCTGGAAACGAAGCGAAGAACTTAGCCAGGACAACAAGTCCCATATTTTACAGAAAAATTTAGGGAATATTTCAGAAATTAATGCAGAATAAGTAATTTCTCAATAAAGAATGTTCTGCAAACCAGTCGGTGGCAACAGGGGAAATGGAAACCTACTATCGGCGAAAAAATTCGAGTCCTCTGGCTTTGACGCTGAAAAAGTATGTGACGAAAAAATGCTAGCTTAATGAATGACGGATCATTTTAAAGGTGGAAATTTTCTACGTTAATGAGCCAACAAAAAAATATATCCCGAAAATTTTTTTACAGCTTACAGGCCTGAAAAACTGCATGATGGTACTTTAAACATTTCTCAACAAATTGCCGTTCAAAAATTTGCAAATTGCGATACTGCAAGTCAGTTTTTTATATTGGAAAGCAAGTGTGAAAAACCAGCGGGATGCCTTTTTTCATGGGATCGTCCTCGTCTTTCTTGGAAGCACATGCTGAGGAAAACTTTCCCTGTGATCAAAAAGAAGAGAGAGAGTTAAGAGAGCTGTTTTAAGAGGCAAAATTATTTCTATGTTTAAAAGATTTGAATGTTGTGTTTCTTACCAGGAGGAGAGACCTTTGAGGATATAGGCGCTGGCAGAATCTTCAGCAAAGTCACCAACAGAGCTCTGGGCCAAACACTGCCTGGGAACTTTGTTTTCTACTATATTGTGAGTCCGGAAGACACATGTGGAATGTCTAATGGCGTAGTGTCTGGTTTCAGACAGACGTTGAAACCAATTCTACTTTCCGAAAGGCCATTTATTTGTAAAAACTCTACGCTTTCAGTTAGTGTAGATATTCACTTCTCCCCTATATATGTAGTACATCATGACTTTTAGTTCTTTAAACTTAACATCTTTGAGTATGGAAATGGGGTGCTTGTCATGATGTTTTCTTAAAAGGCCTGAATTCAGAAAGATACTAAAACACTAATACTAATACTAAACAAACTTAAACTTTAGAATATTTCTCAAACTAAAAATTACAAAATGGAAATGGATAAAATGACCGGGACCTAAGTGCGGACTGTAAGTGGCGAGAATCAATTTATGAGCGTTAACTTTACGTACTTCCCCTACGCCGTCAATGTGCAATCCACTAGATCAGGCCTGCCCAGATTGGAGAAAAAGACTCATTCAGCACAAGTTCGAGTTCCACCACCACTTTCCTCTTCTGGGGTCCAGAGGCTAGGGGGATGGTCGCTCTCGTGAAGTTGAATGAGTAGAGGTCGGTGGTGGTGGAACTCGAACATGTGGTGAATGAGTCCTTTTCCCCAATCTGGGCAGGCCTGCACTAGATCACCGGATTCTAGAAAGTTTCGAAGTTTTGAAATAAATTTTGTGTATGACTGTTCCGCGCTAGGCGTAACTGTTCATGAATTTCAAATGTTTTGGTTAAATTCATAGGCTGCTTGCATTAATCATGAAATTTCGGTAAAAATAGCCAATACAACTATCTGGGCTATTTATCACGAAATTTCCATATAAATAGCCAATTCGACGATCTGGACTATTTATCCCAAAATTTTGGGATGATTAGCTCATAGTTCTCACCTAGCTATTAATACAGAAAATTTCATTTCATATAACAAAAATGTATTTTTATGAATTTATATTAAAGTTAAAACATTGCATATTCTAGATTGAATCAATTTGAGTGAAAAAGTGATCATGTGTAATAAAAAGAACGAAAAATGTCCGTAAGAAAACATGCAACACAAAAACAACACATTTATATGCTCTCCTTAATGAAAATTATTGTTTTCTAGAAATTTCTTATTCATCTCGAAATTTCGTGATTAAATAATAGATTAAAATTATTTTAACAATGGAAAAAACGATATTCTTTTAATTTCAAAGTGTTGTGAATTTGGTCGTGGGAGGTGTTCGGGGCACTTATGTGATGAATTTGCAGTTATACCTACGAGCATGTGAGAAAATAAGAATTTATTAAAAACTTTAGTATATTGTAGGAATCTTTGAGGGACTGTATGAATAGAAAACGAATATATGTAATCTTCGTTAGTTTGTCACATCTAGCAAGAGAAAGAGGGCCTGACGAGTCAGGAGGGCCTGTGTCATGTGAGCAATCCTGCGAGCAATTAGGCGAGATATTAGAAATTCCCAAGCGCGATCCTTAAAGAGTTTAGAGTTTCCTTGATTTCTTTATATTTTCTCAATTTTCCTTAAATTCAAATTAAATAAATTAAATGATATTTTATATAAACAATCTTTTGAAACACCTATGGGATCACCTATTTCTGCCATATTATCTGAAATAGTTATGCAAGACTTGGACTCTTATGTGTATCATTAAGCTATTTCCCTTTCGGCGAGCCTCTAGGGGTAAGCGTGACACTACCCGATTCGGGTAGTGTTTTTTTAGGTGGATTTGTATTAAATGGGCTCACCACACTTTTTAAAAAATTAATTTTGAAATTCTAGCCTACATACATTATGTTGACGACTCGTTTTTAATTATATCAAGTAACAAACTTCATTACATACTTTCAATTTCCAACTCTTGCCATTCTAGACTGAAATTTACATTTCAAACAGAAGAAAATAATTCTACAAGTTTTTTACACCTTGAAGTAATTAGAGATTCAAACAAAAGTATCATCACAAATTGGTTCCGTATAAAAACTTATTCAGGAAGATTTCTTAATTTCCTATCAGATCATCCTGTGCAACATAAGATTGGTGTAGTTACAAATTTAGTTGAAATGGCTATTCTTTTATCTAATTCTATTTTTCATACAGGTAATTTTAATATTGCTAGGAAATATTTATTTTATAATAGTTATCCTAATATTTTTGTTGAGAAACACATTAAAAAAGGTTAAGAGAATTGGAAGCTAGGGATAGATTTATTTTAAAAGCAGATAATAATAAAGAGTTCATTAGTGTTAAAAAAGGCCTAACCAGTCGACCACTTAGAATAAGAATAAAAGAACATAAAGATAATATTAGACTTGCAGAAAAATATCATAGAGCTATTAGTCAGCATGTAACTTAGAAACATTCAGGTGAAATCAATTTGGTAAAATGGGATGATATTGAAATTCTACACGAAGAGCCTAATTATTATAAACACTCTTTTTCTGAAATGGTTTTTATTAAGAGAGAAGGATACAAAAGCATGAATCTTATTTCAAATTTGAATACTTTCAACGAATCTTATATGATGATTATTGATCAATTATGCTAGTTTCTCTAATATCTTATAGGTTTTTACTATTGTAATTACCTAAATGATCTAATAATATTTTACAATTGTCTTTTGAATTCACATACGAACAAATTTATTATTTTAATTTTATTTGTGTTCCTATTTGATTTTTAATATGTACGCTCCTGAATTTTTTAGTCTGCGCACTCCAATTTGAGGTCAGTCTGTGGGTTGAGACCGATTCAAAAGTTATTAAATTAAATGGGAGAGGGAAACTAATTTACAAAAGGAACAGCAAAGTAATTTTAAAATTAAAGTGAAGGTTTATTGCTAATACTATTTACATTGGAAATTCGCGTTTTATTCTAGCCTTTTGGGTATTGGGATTTTTGAGCTTGAGATGTAGCTGTGGGCGGGGGGGGGGGGTATCGCGTACCTTATTTGAGAAAATGCTACTGGGGGCAGCGAGTGTGGTGGGTGGTCCAGTTGTGTGGACAGAGATGGAGACGATGTGCCAGTCGGGAGGAATCCAGGGAGATCCAGATGAGAGGGGGGTGTCCTTGGTTTGGGTCTTCTTCACTCGGGTAAAGGCAGGAGCGTAGAAACCAGGCACATGTGGCTTGGGCCGAAGCCCGGGGAGATCTCACTTCTTGGTCTTGCGGACCGTGCTTTTATCGGCTTCGCTGCAGCGGCGGCGCAGCACTCACGACGCAGCCGAGTGGGGGTTTACGAGCGAGGATCGTTTCGTCGATGTCGCTGGGAGGGGGTTTCGTGCGATTGGTTCATTCTCGCCTCACAAAAGGCTATGAGCATCGGACGAACAGCTAAACGGCGCTTGCGCTGTAGGTTGTCAGACGAACTTTAACTTTTTTCGACCGAATGCCGCGACTCAATTTATTCTAAGTTCAATGACAGGTGGGGTTAGGACGCCCAGGCAACGAAAGAAAGAATCGTGGATGTTTGCCAAATATTATTCGTGGTTATAAATATTATTTATAACCATGAATATAATTGGGCGGACATCAAATTGATACAGAGTTGTTAGTATTGGGTGTATGGTGTCAACGTAGATCAGCCATTGGCTGTTCTTAAAGAAGAAGAAGTTGTTAGTATTGGTATTACCACGATGGATTGTTGCAGTTGCTCCGATTGTTCTTACACAAAAATAACGTTTTTCAATATATAATTTTAAGAAAATTCCCACATGATGAAGTAAACATTTAAATTTGCTTTTTTTGGACATTATTTTTAACTTAGTTTCAGGTAAAAATAATTTTTTCCTTTTATGTATTTTATTTCACTTCATGTCTAACATAACCTTCAAACAACGTAATACTCTTAATCATTACTATTTTTTATTACAGGCTAATTCTTTACAACTATATTCAAAATTACGACTCAACAATCTTTTTCATTCAAGAATTTACATTTTTTAAATTTTTTCATATGAAGGAGCAACCACAACAATTCCTACTCATTTTTGTTGTTTTTGTACTTTTTTATCCTGATTTCAATGGTAAGCTCATTTTTAATTTTTTAGAGCTTCTATTGTCTTGTTATATCAATTTATTATTATTGCTATTTATTTATATTTTAGATACATTTTTAATCTGATGAGGAAACTGGCAAATGTTTCGAAACGTTATACGATTTAGTTTCGTTTTATGGTCTTCACTACTTTCATCTAACATATTCCCAGACGTTAAACATAAAAAGGATTTAACATCACCTAATTTCTTCAATATTTCTTAAATAGCCATATTGTAGTCGTATTTACAACAGTATACGCAAAGAAAGGTTTGGTTGCGGCAACCAGAAATCGGGTTCTCCCAACTGAACTGTCAAGTTGCCTATGGACTGACCCAACTCACGGCTTGCTGTGAATGATTGTTGAATTGTTATTTACACGTAAAAATTCAGCAATTTCACTAACAAGTTAATAATTCCAAACAATAAAACAATTAAAATTGTGATGTTCAATGTTTAAATTTAGCACTCTGGGATTTTAACACTTCAAGGCTTTCTATTTGAAATATTTCATTTATAATTGCTTATTTTGAATAAACAATCAAATATTGCTAAATATTGATGATACGTCTTTTTCAATTAGAATATTTAAAATTGAATGAGTTAAAAATGTAATACTTAGGACTGAAAAAATATTTGAACAGGATTTAGAAATGGAATAATTATTAAGTCATTTGTATACCATTCAGTTTAAATGACATAGAGGTCGTTTAGAACTTTTGAAGAAATCTAAAAATTCTCTATAAATTTTCGAAAATCTTTCCAAGATTAAAAATATTTTTAACCTCTTTGAAAATGGTAAAATTTCTAAATATTTGTTTAATTTACTCCAAATTTTCCTATAATTTATTTTTAAAATGCCTCAAAATCTTGCAGATTCCTTTTCATCAATTTTTGAAATATTTTAAAATATTTGTAAAACATTTCTAAACATTTGAAAAATTGAGACGAATGAAGAATCCCGAAAAAGACAATTATCGATACTAGTTGGATTTTCTTATTGGGTTCTATTAATTCAGGTAGTATTCAAGCGAAAAAACGAGAAAATGGGGAAAAGGGGAAGTTTCTAGAAAACAGGGGAAGAAGAGGAATTCTTAAAAAAAGGGAAAAGATGGTAATCGGGGAAAGATTGTGAAGTCTGGAATATGAAAGTGATTTTCAATATTATTAATTTATTATTGAACTGTACCGTTGCAGGACCATCTTTCGAAAAATTTCGCTAACTTTGTTCAAATTTATCATTAAGAAACATACTAAGTGTTATCTAAGTTCGTAATGTTATTTCCTCTGATTTTGCCCCAACCCCTCTGCGTCACCACTGTTACCTACCATATTTTTCTGGTAGGACCTTCTTCCCTCCTCAAATTCCTAACGTATAAGTTTATGGACAGCCACTTCTACTTTAGGTCGTTTTTTGTGTTTGGTCCACTATTATGCATATGTAATGTGTAAAGTGTAAAAGTTAAAATGTTTAAATGCTGTTTTTTCTAGATATTACGGGTGAAAACCCGTGTCAAACACTTTATCCGTGTCTAAAAATGTTATACTATTTTTGTACTGAATAAGCAGTATAATTTTTGTAACGCAGTTCAAGCTTTTTTATTGGTGGAAGAATTTGTGAATATATTGCCCACGTTAAATGTTCAGGCAAAGGGATATAAATATGAGCGAACAAATAATCGAATAAATTAATAAGGGAACAGGGCATGTAACGACGAGGGAATGAAAGGTCCGACGCTAAATTGGTGGTGACAACATATGCATTTAGCAAACCACGTTATTCAAAATGGGGTGTGTAGTAATTTCTAACCAATAAACAAGGTAGGTCCATCCCTTAAATCTCCGTTCCGATATAATTAAATTTCAAAGATTCAAAAGAATTTTAAGTAATTTCATAATATTTCTAAAGCTTTCCAAAAATTGCAAAGAAATGTAAGGTGTTTTAACAGATTTTAAAAGATTTCAATCGGTTTTGATGATTCCATTAGATTAAAAAAAATTGTTAGAGATTTCAAAACATTCCAAAACATATCTACGGACTTTTAAGTATTTCGCAAGATTTAATGGATCAAATAAATAACAATTAATACATCTCATGAAAACTTGCAAAAATGTTGAAAAAAATAAAATGGAACTTTTCTAGTACTTGTACTTTTGTACTTTTTTCCAGGCCACCATCGAGGTAGAGTAGTGGGCGCGTTTTTTTAAAAAGTGCGGTATCCTCTGTAGGCCTAATCGCCCCAATCCACATAAATGTTCTTTTTCTTGTCTGGATTTTGGTAATTTATATAAAATAATTAGCAGAGACGTTACTTTTTTCTCGAAGGTGAAGTTTTTTTCTTTAATGTCATATAGTTTAAAATTGTTTAAAAGTTTTAAGAGCCTCCATTTTATATGTGTACATTATTGAGCGCTTGAATCATAAGAAATGATTGGATAGCCTGACCCGTAAGTTGGTTGCTGTCGCAAATTTTTTGGACGCTGGGGCGCCATCCACTTAGTTGGCTGAGGCAGCCACTTTTAATGGACACGGTGGTGTTGGTTGTGCCAGCCAGTTGAATTGAGTTGGTGCAGTTAAGCAACGGGGTGGCTGCCTCTTGCAACTACCTGGGTCAGAGCAACTGCTCACAATGAACCCGGTTACACCAGAGGGCGTCAATTAAGCGCGCCTAAAGTAACCCTGTAAAAAGGAGAGCATTGAAATGGATTACATGGCATTGAAAAAATTGTGCACTTTAATGCCTATAAATCTAAACAAATTCCGTTTTTGTCCGAGTGGTCATTCAACGGCATTCGAATGCATTAATTGTATTCGATATATCCGGTCGAAAAAAGCATTAAATGGCATTCGACCTATTTGGTAATTGAACGGCATTGGTTCCATTCTATGCCTCCGATCACTGAAGGCATTGCATGGCATTCAACTGATACGGTCATTTAACTGCATTCAATGGCATTAAATCAATGGCATCACAAAGAAGCCACTTTAATGCCATCATTTTTTTGTGTGATTCAAAACGATTCGAACAAAAACAGTCGAATGCCAAAAAGCGCATTCGGACAAAAACGGAATTTGTTTAGATTTATAGGCATTAAAGTGTACAATTTTTTCAATGCCATATAATCCATTTCAATGCTCTCCTTTTTACAGGGAAGCTAGCTTAAATACGAGAGTGGCTTAGTTTCGCGTCGGCGCAAAAGCGTTTTCGGCAGTGGCTCCCTGTCGCACACGTGGAGTCCCTGCGGCTTCTGCGTTGACGCGAATCTGGCTCTCTCATTTAACCGAGCTTATAAGTAAGCCGGCCTACTGCAGGCTCGCCGGTGTAACTCGGTCCAATGTTACCATGCCGTTGTGTTGTCTGACTCACGTATTTCAGATAGATCTTATATTCAACCCTGATTGCAGCCTGTACTATGTACTTGGCAGTAATAACTTGTTAGAATTTGGATGGCTAAGGCGCCAAGGAAACAAAAGTTGACTGGATGCGTTTGAATCAGCAGTACAAATTATTTGAGTGAGCATTCTTAAAAGGTAATTGCCGATTGCGACAGACTGGTTACATGAACTGATGAATGGTAAGAGCTTTAATTTCAATCGAATGTGGCCGATTGAAAAAGAGCCATGAATCGGACGCAAAATATGTGTCATACCTGTAAAAAATGAAAATCTGTATATATAAAATCCGAAAGGATTTTATACCATAATCCGCGGTTTTATTCTTTCCGATCCTCGAGAATTTGTCTCTGTTGATAATTATAATTTTATGAAGAGCGAAGAACACGACGCTTTTCGCTCGAGATCGTTAAGGCCATGCGATACTAACCTCAAAATAATTTTACGAAATATTTTTTGCAACAACTCTCGTCCTTATACTAGAAATTAAGGTGTATGCAAACTTTCATTTGGGTCTTATATTTCATTTCCCAAATTTTCACCTCGATGTCTCAATTCGTGTGTACGTGAGTTGTTGCAAAAAATATGTCGAAAAGTTATTCTGAGGTTAGTATGACATGACCTTAAGTGAATCTAACCCTTATTTTCTTAAAAGCGCAAGATTTTACGTCAAGATATCGACAAAGCAACACAAATCATAATCTCTTGGAGCTTGTCAACTGGTTCTGATATTCTGAGTTCTGACGCCAACGACTCGCACGTTTCTCCCTGGCGCAAGCTCAATAGATCAGGGAGCCACGTTTGGGACCACTGACCCAAACTGGCCCAAGAAGGAATCTGGTTGCAACGGTTACTTGAAGATTTTGGAAGAAAATCAGACATTTCAGAACCAAGCACATCGCGACGAAATACCACCATGTAAAGGATATTTAGGAAAAGGACCTGACCAGATATATCTATTGCCCAATAGAGAAAATGTTAGCGGACATGCTCACAAAACCACTTAATCACATTAAGCTGTCAAATATCAGGAGTGACTGCGGACTTATTCAAAGAGACAGTAACTCTAATAATTTCATCGTTGAGGAAAGAAGTTGGAAACAACGATGATTCATACTTTAGACTCTACAGAGAGACTAATTCTTGTACTCAGGTAGCTATGCAGTGGCTGAGGGTATTATCCCTTCTGTTCTCAGGTTTCAAATTTCAGTCTCTGCTTGTCCATTTAAGCATAAAGTTATATTTCGGTTTCATTTATTTCATTCTTTTAATGTAACATCAGAATTTATCTATCTAAAATATATGTATCAAATTCATATACATGTGAGTTCATTTATTTATTATTCTCCACTAAGTAACTCACACTGCCAACAGTAATAAATATAACAAAAGAAAAAGTATGGGAAGTGCAGTGTGGATTTATGCCAGGAAGATCATGTACAGATAAAATATTTAGCTTGAGATAAATCACAGAAAAAATTTCGAGAGTAAATAAAAAAGTTATCTGTGCATTTGTTGACAGTGAAAAGGCGTTTGATAAAGTGGATAGAAATAAACTTCGGGAAGTCCTGAAAGAGTACGGAGTCAATGGTTGGCTCCTCCAAGCAATAAAAACCATACATTCAGGTAGAGAAGCGAGTGTGAGGGTAAATGGGCAACAGAGTGACTGGTTCGATATTATGCAAGATGTTAGGCAAGGATACTTTATGTCCACATGGCAATTTATTATATTCATGAACAAGTGTCAATCGAAGACTTACAAAGAATACTGAGCAAATTAAATACAAGTATTAAGAACATGGACTTCAAAATTAACGTAAATAAAACAAAAATTATGGTCTTTGGCGGAAAGGGTAAGAAAACGATATGCACCATTTTCCTAAAACCAATGACAGAAAGGTAGATGCAGAGATATATAGACGTATAAACCAGGGTAAGAAGGTTATCTGTAGAGCGGGATCCATTGTCAGAAGTAAAAATATATCAGGTAGGGCTGAAATGGCGATATATAGTTCTATACTTACACCCAATGTGCTGTACGGTAGCGAGACCTGGACATACCAAGAAAAAGGTAAAAATAAAATAACCGCGGTGGGCAGGCAATACCTGCACAATGTGTGCGGTAAAACGCTAATGGACAAAGTCAGTAATGAGAGGATTTTCAAAGAATGTGATGTAGAGGAGGCACTGTTTGACAAGAATGAAAGATGTTTATTGATATATGACTGACGAAACAAGTATAACGAGGTAAGGTAAATGGTAGCGTACCCATAGGCAGACCGAACAAAGAGTGTTTGGAATGTCTTAATGAGACCCCAATTCGAAAAAAACGTAGAAACACAAGAGCTTGCATGAGGAAATGCATGGACATGAAGG
>CAKNWT010093181.1:0-10312 GCA_932066315.1 Andricus coriarius | reverse complement strand
GAATTGTCAAACTGCCAACTTTGCAGGAATGGATGGTTTCTCTGTCATGTATTTTGCAAACGGTCAGTGCCGGAACTATATATTTTTTCAAAAAGATTTGTTGCGTGTTAAGAAACGAGAAAATGGCCCCTATTCGATTTTTTTCAGTAAATATTTGGGCAAGTATAAAGTTTGATATAAAACTTTAGTTTTTTGCATTTATTAACATTTTTTTACGATTAAAAACAAAATCTGACGCGTACGCAAAAATGGAGGTCAGGTTTGCATTCAATATGAAAAAAGTACTTTCAAAATGGCACATCCTGTTTCATGAATACATAGGTTTCGTTTTATTAACCAGCGTTATTTATTACTGCAAAGAAAAATTTATATTAAACTCTCACCTTGTGCCACTAGCTGATTTTTCTTGGCAAAAAATTTCTGGCATGCCATTTGCAGAAGAGTAACTGATACCAACAGAGCAAGGAGCGAATTTGGTTCGATTTTAAACAATGATATATAATCGTTGAGTGCATACTTATATGTTCCAGAAACTAAGCAATTGTTGGCATGTAAAATGTGAAGATAAGAAAGAACATCTTCCCTGCCCAGCAAACGCATTATAAATCGGTTATGCCTTGAATCCTCCGCTCTTTGAATGATGATATTCAACAAATTCCAAAAATTAGCTTTTTGGTGAACACGCACGAGCTCTCGCACGACATTATATCCATGATAAGAATCACTATTATGTATACACGATACCAAACACAAGAACATGACATGAGAATTTTTTTTTTCAAATCTTTTTGAGGTTAGCGCAGTGAAACATATTCTTTGGCAAAGTCCAAACTTTTTTAATTTATGCGCAAGCTTACACATTTGCAATAACAGTGCGAATTCACTTTTTAAAGAAGGTTCGTCACTAGCGACAAATGTTGGAGTATGTTCGTCCTCAATTGTTTCTCCGCGTGATAATCGGTGAAGTTGCAAGGCTTCGAGACGTTGACGGATATTTGTAGCTTTACTTAGTCCTGTCATTTCTGATCTGGATCTTAAAGTCGCACAATGTCTGGAAAACAATAGCATTCCAGATTTGAAATATTCACCGTACTTCCGAACTTTGAAGAGAAGTAAAGTCCTCTCGTACAAAACAGCTGGATCCAAATCTTCGTTGTCCGAATTTTGCTTTAAAATCTCTATAGCTTTATTAAATTGACCTCCCAATTTATACAGTTTTGTTAACTCTAGCCGAACTCCTGTATGAGCCGGTTGTAACTTTCTCACCATCTCGTAGGATCTCGTGGCTCTCTTGGCATCGTTACATCCCTTCCAACATTCAGCGTGTCGCAACCAAACAGCAGCTAAACTATAATTCTTACTGTTGACTAACGGCTCTAAAAGAACTAAAGCACGGCTAAATTCCTTCTTTCTCATGAGCGCTTCAGCAATATCTAGAAACAAATCTCCCCACGTTTCTGGATCCTCTTTTTTACAGAGTTTCGACATAAGTTGATCAGCAATTTCGATTTCATCTATTTCAACTAGAGTGATTAAAAATTTTACCTTCAGCTCAACTACAACATCATCCGGGATGTCACAAGCTTCGATCTCTTTAGTTCCCGGGAACAATTCTGTTGATTTTCCATCCTTAAATTCTTCGGAATGACAGTCTTCTTTGTACTTTATCCAAATACTCGTATACTTGGTAAGGATGTCCAAGCATCTACGAAAGTTCTTCATTTCGATCAACAATTCTGTCATTAGGTTCACTTCTTCAAGTGTCACAAGGTCAGAACACTTATTGAATATCTGCTCCATTGCATCCAGAGCTTGTTCATAATTCTTTTCTTGTGTGTAGCGTTTTGCCAGCATCTTGGCAAACATGATGATACTTTTACCGTCCTCAGCTCCCAATTGGTGAACCAGCTTCGTGTAATTTTTCAGAAATGCTCTCTTGTCACCTTGCTGCTCTTGTAACTTGGCTCGAGATTCATACAAACTCATGTCTCGTGGACTAGCTTGAATCGCTTTAGAATAGCAAGTAATTGCCTGTTTAATATTTTTTGCTTCCAATGATAAATTCGCTAGTCTTATCCATTGGTCGGCATCCTTAGGACTAAGATGCGCTGCTATGAGGGCAAACTGCAAAGACTTCTCAGGCTGATCATTCTCGTAAATCATCGTCAATGTTTGGAACGGTTCGGGGGCGCACGGAACTTGCCTGCATTTATTATTAAAATTAGATATTCAACTAATATTTGACAAGTATACGTACAAGATAAAAATTCACCTTATTATTTCCATACACATTTGCGCAGCCAATTCCGTTTCTCCTCTCGCAAATCTCAAGTTGGCTTCACCCATAAGACCTAGCAAAGCAGCTGGAAGCTTCCTTCTTTGACGGGCTGGTTTCCGCTCCTTTCTCTTACGACCTGTTGTATTATCCGTGAGCTCATCGAAGACGACTCTAAAATAGCAAAGTTATCACTTTACGAAAACAGTACATTTGACTCCATATAAAAGAAACAAACAGTCTTATTGTCACAAAATATTAACCGTAAGCAAATGATTCGACAAAAGGACCTAGCCAGACAAGTTCCACCCGCTACACAGTGGGGAAAAAGTGAACCGCTTGGTTAAAATTAAAATTTAGCCTAGAATTTTTAACCGGTGAAGATTTGGTTTTACAGAGTTTTTTTCGAAGGTAATTGTTGTTATGATATCTCTGGCGCCGAATTTTTCTGATTTTTTTCTTGCGGAAGTAAAGAAAAAAAAAGATTGATAAATTACGTTTTTGGAATTAAATAAAAAAAAAGAGTAGCGAATTGAAACTTGGGGGAAAACTTATTTTTATTGGGGCTAACTTTACTATGTTTATCCGACTAAACCCTTTTGTTAAATTGTTCAGGATTGTTCTTTTTGGTATTCGTAGTAAAAAATCTAACCTATTGTTATCCATCTTCAAAGAGTATTCCGTGAAGGTAAGTTCTCCATTTAAAAATTGTTGTGTAAGCTGATCTTCTCTGTTACTTTCAGTCTCCTGTTCTTCTAAAATATCTGTATCAGTCGTATCAACTTTGTCCTCATTTATCGACGGCGGCTCTACAGGACCTAAATTTCTTTTTGCTTTTTCAAAGATTACTTGATATTTAAGAGCTTTGGCTTCAACAAATTCACCCATGTCTACGTCCATGTCATTGATAGCAGACTCGTCCAGCTCTTCTATTATGACTGGCACTAATACTGATTTGTTGACAATTAAAGTATCATCATGTGCCACGTTCGTGAACACCTTTTCTTCAACATCAACATCCATTGGAATGTATGCGGACTCCATTATTGCAGCACGAGGGTAATTGTTATGAATTAATACAATTCTTAAAGTTCTTACAGGGCATATATATAATTTGTTTAATAAAAGAATGCGATCCACTTTTAAAACTTTTGTTTCCACCGTTTTCTCTTTAAAAGTGTTTCATGTATTTCTGTGATAAAACTTTAAAAATCGTAATGGGTTCCTGATATATGACTACAAATGTCCAAGTCTCAAATGTCAAGTTTCAGTCGGTGATTAGCGCTGTCGGCCGTGAGAGCGTTGATTTCCAAGAATTTCACAGATTTTGTACTTCAACTTCAACTCGTGCTGGGACTTAGTAAACTTGTAGAAAACACTGAAATTGACAGGACGTAGTTTTTACACCTTTTTATATGACAAATGGAATTTGTTTAAATAACTGAAAATTATTTTAAAATATTGATAGATGCTTCACTAGACTAACAATAATTTTTAGCAAAAAAAAAACGAGAATGAAGTGCTGAAAAGTGTCGACTTGGTACAGAATTGACAGTTTTTGGATTCAGGGGTACTTTTCACGGATTTTTTCTCATGTATTTTATACGTACAGTAGCCTCCCACCTATAGGTGGTAACCTATTGCGACTTCCCCTACTTGCTTTGATCCCACTACCGACACATGCATGCGCACGAATTGAACAAAATTCTCGCGCGAAAATATAATTTTTAAAAAAATGTTGACATTCAATGTAACCTATTTAATAAGTTAGTTTCAGTTCGTAAATGGCTAGCAACTCTAGACCGAAGAAGAAAAAACTTCTTTAGATTAAATGTTTTACAACAATAGTCATTGTCAATGATAATCTCTTTTCCTAACTTAAAAGGTGATTCCGATCAGAAATGAACCGCCGGATCGTAAAAGGGCATATAAAGTCTGATAGCTGGTGGTGGGAGGGTCCCTTGGCATTTTTAATAACATTTACAAATTTTAATCTTTCAAACAGATATTCTTATTCGAAATTTAAAGGCGCATCTTTTTTTCCTTTTGAAAAAAGTTGTAGCTCTATTCATTCTTGAAATAATTGCAAAAAATACGAATTTTGAAAACTGAAAAAATTCCGTCTTTTCTCACTTCAACTCGCTCTAATTAACAAAATATTAAAGATTTCTACTTTAAATTTGGACGAATTATATTTTAAAGTATACTTTAAACGGTAGAGTAGTTTAAATTTATTTATTTTGTTATGAAAAATTGTTAATAATGTTTTTCTAGGTAAGTATACGAAAATGGTTTCAATATTTTCAATCGCAGTCTATCGAGGTAAGTTTAAGCTATCGAAAACTTCCAGCGGATGAAAAGTTCATTACAATTTGTAGAAGTTTTCAGTGAAGTTTGACTTCAATTGAACAAAGTGTTGATAACCCACGAGTGCTTTATTCTCTCGAGCAGGGCCACGAGAACATAACTCAGAGACGGCTTTTAGCTGGGTAGGCACGGCCATCTGGGAAAGTTGGAAAAATGTATTTTTTAACATCAATTTGTTTAAATGATGTGATTATTAGTTACATTAACAATAATGATCATACAAATTTGTACAGAAGTTACACTGAAAACATTTTTTAGGTGTACAGTACAACCTCCATAAGAGTTCCCTCTATAAGAGCTCAAATGGCCTTGAAACGCTCGGAAGCTTCCCCCACTACAAACCCTACTCACGCTGCCTCGAGAATTGGGCACAAAACCTCCACAATAGCTCGCAGCCTAATTTCATTTTTTTCTCATTGAACATGTGTTTTCTAAAATTATTTTTTTAATTTGCAAGTACAAGGCAACTTTATTTTTATAAAGCTTTTCAGAAAACAACATTAAAATTGCATTTTTAATTAAAATATAATATGAACATACATATTTTAATATTTATGTACGCGATAAACAGTCCATTGTAATATGTAATAAATAATCTATATTTAAATTTTTTTTGTCAATTGCACGTGTAAAAACTTAATACATTTATATGTAATCACAAAAAAGCTGTTTTTTCATCGCCGCGCCGGCCGGGAGTTACTGTGGAGGTTGCGTACCCAAACAAACACATTTCGCACACACGCGCAACGTCCGAGCTCGACGGCCAGTAGTGGGGGCCCCCTACTTCTTGGAATTCTTACCCCTAACCGCCCGTGGGCGAGCTCTTATGGAGGTTGTACTGTATTACCTAGAATTCTGGCTATCCCAGCTAGAAATTATCGCTGGATTTCGTCTTCCTAAATAGTTAGCTGTATTGAAAAGATTTTCTTGCAGGCAAAGTATAGGTACAGTACCTAGAAAATTCAGCTGTCACGAACAAACCAATTACAGGAGATACGATGTTTGAGCATGTCTGCTAGAATGTTTAGCAAATAGTGATAGATTTATCTCCCAAATGTTCTGTCTGCAGGAGATAGACGGTTTTTATATCTTAGCTATCTAGTTTGCAGTCCTACCTAGACTTCATTGGAAATTCAGCTATATCTCCCCAGCTAAATATTTCTAGCTACAACAGCTATACCCTTTTTTTGCAGTGTAGAATTAATTTTTGTCACCATTTTTTTTAAATAGAGGGTTTGAGCTAGATTACACTGAATATTGTATTCTTATCATTCTTCACCTTAATCTAAAAAAATATATATACTTGAGATCATTAACATATTGCACCGTATAAAGGATTCTTAACAAAAACTTTATTCTAAAGAAACTAAACACTATATGCTTAATCTTCAGCATCGTCATCAGAAGAACTATCGTCGTTAGCTGCTTTCTTCGTAGCATTTTTCTTATTTATTGACGAAAAATAATCATTAAAGAACTCTTGTCCTTCAGCACTGAGGTAAGGCATTAGACTCTTAATGTCTTTGATTTTAGCGGCAGTAATACCAACTCGAGGGCGATGTAATCGTGAAAGATCAATCAGATTTTGTTCATTATAATGATTAAAAGTGTCTACCTGTCCAGTAGGGTAATAAATCTGTTCTGAATATTTGTATGTGCAAATTTTTTGAAATTTTCTATTTCTCTGTTCAGGGCAAAAGGCTTTGTGTATGTTTACAAAAAATTCTAAGAAACATATGTAGACCAAAAATATAGTATACAAGAAAGAGAAAGAAAGAAAGGAGAAAGAAATAGATCATAATTATTATCATTATTGGGAAACCATGAACTACCTACATACAAAAATGAACCGGTTTATACTTTATTTAAGAAATAATTCCGTATATTATTATAAAAAAACACAGAAATTGATGTTGAAAAATAGACTTGTGTGCTCGCGGCGTTGCTCAAGAGAATAAAACACTCGTAGGTTATTAACACTTTGTTCAATTGAATTGAAACTTTACAGAAAACTTCTAAATATTATAATGAACATTTCATCCGCTGGAAGTTTTTGATAGCTTAAACTTACCTCGATAGACTTTGCGATTGAAAATATTGAAACCATTTTCGTATACTTGCCTAGAAAAACATTATTAACAAGTTTTCATAACAAAATAAATAGATTTAAACTACTCTAACGTTTAAAGTATACTTTGAAATATAATTTTTTTAAATTTCAAGTAAAAATCTTTAATATTTTGTTAATTAGAGCGAGTTGAAGTGAGAAAAGACGGAATTTTTTCAGTTTTCAAAATTCGTGTTTTTTGCCATTAATTCAAGAATGAACAGAGCTACAACTTTTTTCAAATAAAAAAAATACGCCTTTAAATTTCGAATAAGAATATGTTTGAAAAAATAAAATTTGTAAATGTTATTAAAAATGCCAAGGGGCCCTCCCGCCACCAGCTATCAGACTTCATATGCCCTTCTACGATCCGGCGGTTCAATTAGTGAAAAACATAAGCTTGCGTCACGTATTGTGTGTGCATTTGAGCATGTCTAGGCCTTTATGGTCAGCAGGCGAATTTTTCAGTCGAAGGGATTGAAGAGACTTTCGAAGTCAGATACTCAGAGAGTAAGGGACAATCTCCAGAATCCTTCTCCTCCAATCACGACTACATCTTCTAGCTTCGTGTTCTGTTTCACACGAACAAAGAACGGAAAGATGTGGTCGAAAGTGGTGGAACTGGATTTCTCGGGTCGTCTGTATGCGTCGAAATAGGCGATTCACGTCTCACTTTCCAGCTCTATAACAATTCTAATTCTGCCGATTGAAATTTAATTCTTCTTTAATATGAAAGAAGAATTCAAAAACTATCGATAACATGAAAACCCGCTTCCGAAGTTCTCCGATTGTATAACTGCCTCACTTCACAAAGATTTCAGAGTCTTTCAGAATATCCCAATTTACGAATATTTTCGACTTCTTTCCCAACATAAATATTCTCTTGGTAATTTATTCTTATCTTTCAAGTATTTTAAATTGCATTAATCCTATTAATTCATTTCGAATTCATCTAAGATGATTCCTAAAAAGCTAGAAATAGGATAATTTCATAACGTAGAAAGCCTTTTAGATTTTCGTACATTGCACACTATTTGTTTCACATTTCGTACACTGCATAGTATCACTTCTAAATTTCCAAAATTCCATTAGCCCAGCTCTCATTTATAATTACTATATGGAAAGTTAGGAACGTCTGAAACTTCTAGTGATTTTAACCAAGAATTTTTGGAAAAGCGTAAACAGCGTCTCATTGTCTACTTGTCTCTTGCTCTCAGTCTCCTTATTAAGCCCGATCTAAACATTCGGTATTCGCCGAATGCCGAATATTCGCCTTTCGTCAAGCACTAAATCCCCAAATGTTCACCGAGTGGCGAGCATAACCGAGCACAGGTTTCAGGACATGCGGACCCAAAATTCTGGCATAACCGAGCACAGGTTTCAGGACATGCGGCCCAAAATTCTGGTGTATTTCGTTTTTTTCGAGTTCGAGTTTGCACATAGGGGGTAGCTTTATTTTCAGTAGGGGTGGTTTTTGGTCATTGGTTGTTGGCGCGTTCAAGAGCCCAAAAAAAGCCAAAAATTCTGGTGTTTGATTTTTAATTTTTCAAAATTTTTATATAGTTGAGGTGCTGGCTTGATTCAATTCAGCACCTCCACTCCAAATTTCAATTTTGAAAAAAAGTAGTGGAGCCTAAAAATCGGCAATGCAGCCCAAAAAGAGCCCAAAATTCGGATACAAATAAATATTGGAATTTCGATTGTGGAGGTGCTAGCTTAATGGACCTTGTTTTAGCGAAATGTTCAGTTATTTATTATTAGACGGCACTTGTTTTTTAATGTGATTAGTTGTCAACAGCTATTTTCCATATTTTTTAAACACGCCAGCAGAGAAAAAAAGTGTTATCACTGTATGCTGCCAGTCCTAAGCCCGGAAAAAGTGTGAAAGAGAAGTACATGGAGCCTGAATCACATACAGAAGTAAGATAGTCTATAATTTCAACATTTTGTTTAGAAGAATTTTTTCAAATTTTGTCAAGATTATTACTCTTTTAGTTAATATTTTGAACTATTTTAGCCGCGAGTAATTATAATTTTGTAAATTATTTTTTTCGCTTATTTCAGTTTTTTTACTTTGTATTTTTTAGTTATATTATCATTATAATAAAGAGACGGTACTGACTGACTTTTGTCTTTGAAGTGAAGTATGAATTTTTAAACGGTCAAAAGAATGCGAATCCTATCTGAAATATTAATTCAATGAATAATTCAAAATCAATGTCCGTGAAAAGGTGCCCTTACAGGCCAGGCACTTATGGTGCTGATACTCCTGCCAGATTTTGAAAAGTTTCCCATGACTCTGTTAACGACTTTCCCAAAATTCTTGTTTAAAATCAGTTAACATTTCAGATATTCCCAATTTCTAGTGATGTGCAAACCCCAGACCGGAACTTTTCGGGTGGGTATGTAGGAGGACAGGACTCGAAATGTTTCGGGTCGGGTTTTCTACTACCCAACCAAAAATGTTTTGGTTCGGGTTTCAACTGACCCAGCACAAAACTTTCCAGGCGGGTTCACCCATGCCAGATCTGATGAGGAAATTTGCATGCAAATGAGTATTCGGATCTGCTACCTATTTAAATAATAATTATAATTTCCATAAATATCCTAGCTTTAGTGCTTAACTAAAAATGTCACATATCTCCGAAATCCTAAATTTGACGAAGTTCGAACAGTAGGGCGTATCAAAAAATGAAATATTTTGCTTTAGTTTTTGGTTAACGCTAAACAGTTTCTGGCAGGTGCCAAAATAACTCCCGAAAAAGATGAGTCCTACAAAAAATGTCTTCAGTTCGCGCAAGGTCTTTATATGTAAAAATGGGAATAATACTAGATTTATCGCCGAATACTCGAAAATGGTTATTTCTGACTCGTATAAGTCATAAAAAATACATATTGTATCCACACATATACCTGCTTCGCATAGAATCAATGGACAAATGTCCTGTGTTCGCGCATTCATGTTAAAGTGACAGATAATCGTAAAATTCACAAAATATACGATATTTTCAACTATTACAAGCTCAAAAAAGACACCAAATTATTAATTGTATTACATTTATTGTTAAAACCTATGTTGAATTACGTTTACTTGTCAAGCAATAGATATGAGCTTATAAAATATCACACAACTAAATGGAATTTGAAGTTTCGTATTTCTTATGACTTTAATAATGATGTGGGATCATAAAATATTCTTATTCGCAAATACTGAAAATATACATATATGAAAATATACGATGGAACCTTTACTCCATATTTGAATTAAAAGTAACTATTTTTGTCCATGCAATAATAAGAAATGTGAAAAATTTAGTGAATTTTCTGATTGTCGGTGAATTTAATATAAATGCGCGAAGACTGGACATTGTTGCATTGGGTCTGTACTAAGCAGAAATACACTGGGACTTGGATTTAATCTGTCCGAAATTACTGCGTTTCTAGAACTGATGATGTCGGAATATGGCGAAGCGCAGAGTCCGGGAGGCTTGCTGAGTAAAGCGTGACAAAGAAGCAGGAGGGCCGCACTCTGCGCGCGTTAGTTGCAGCAGGTTACGTCGTCC
>CAKNWT010093174.1:0-12232 GCA_932066315.1 Andricus coriarius | reverse complement strand
TTACTTTGTCAAAACTTTTCGTTAACCGTAGATCGAAGTGAACAGAATGACTGCCGAGAACGTAAAACGATTGACATGGGTAGCGTAGGGGTTTATATACGCTTCATACTTCGATAAAGTCACGAACTTTCTTAGAAGCAACTGGCACAACGTAATCAAGGCACGTGCCGGTCACAATGTCACCAAGGCACGTTTAAAATAAATTCTATTTATGGGTTTCGGATTACTTGAGTAAAGATTATTTATGTCCTGTTAACTGATACCTTCGGTGGTCGGTCGTGTCTTTTCTAGATCGGCTATATGTAATTTGATATGCGCGACTTTCCTTATTGAATGTCGTGCGATTCATGCGGGTGATTCATGCTATCGTCAGCGACCGTGGTCAGCGATTGCGCATCTCAACTCTCGACCTTTCAGGAGTTTGGATTTCATACGTTAGCTTAGCTATAGGCGATATCTCTATAGTCAGACACTTACGGTTACAATCTTGTCTGACTATTTGCATGTTTCTTCACTATGTGGGTTATACGGTAATAGTAACCTGTAGTATAACATTATATGTATATCGGTAACTTATTACTTTAATTTATACATACGTGTGTATTCATGTTCCATGTAATTAGTTTTGACTTTGTTATGGTTTATGTTTTAGATCATTAGGAATATGCATACATTCGTATGTTATTACATATACTTAAATATATTTTAGCGGCAGAGTCTGCAATTACAATCTCTTATTAACCAAACATATGCCAGCTTATCGGTATTCTCTGAGTCAGTATCCTTCCATGGTAATATACTTTATGTATCTTATGATTTCTATCTTACCGGCCGTAGTGCAGTTACCATAGTTCGGTTCAAACTCAGAGAAGATCGGTAATGCTATTGCTTGTAGTTGATGAATTTACCCTAAAAGATGTGCGGTATGGTAGGTTGCGTCTAGCTAGGCGTTACATCAAATTTGGTAAAATTTCGGGATTTAACAACAAACACTATTATTTTTAATGCTCTAAATTTTTGTAAATTTTCAAAATTATATCGTTTTACGAAATTTCAAGTTAGAAACATTAAAAATTGAAAGATTACAATTTCTTAAATTGAACACAGTTTTAAATTTGTTTTCAAATCTTTTAAGCATTCTCTTAAAACCATATTTTTTTCACTAAAAAATCACTTTAAATTTTCCCAGGAACCTTAAAGAAAAAATGTATTGTATTGAAACCTTTCAAAATCCTTAAAAGGCTACATAATTTTCTTTCAAAATCTTCAAAAATCTACATTTTATTAAAAATTTTTTTGTATCGTCACAAATTTTAAATTATTCTTGAATATTTTTCAAAACTTCTCAATATCTCTAAAACTTCTTCACATTTTTTCCAAACTTATAACTGTTCAATTTTAATTTATTCATCAAAATTTCCTTTCGTTTTAAAATATTCTTAAATATTCTGTTTAGTATATTTTTTCAATACAAATCATTAAAAATTTTCCCATGAATATTAAGACAATATTTATATTATCTGAAACCTTTCAAAATCCTTAAAAGCTTCAAAATTTTATTTAAAAACTTCTAAATATCTCCACCACTTATTCCATTTTTTTCTAAATGAATACATTTTTATTTGATATTTACACATCAAAATTCAACATTGTCACTTACAAATAAAAAATTTTCAATTAGAACAATTAAAATTAACATTGTAACGTTCAAAGTTTGAGTGTAGCTCTTCAAAATTTTAACGATTCAAGGCTTTCAGATTCAAACTATTCAGTTTCCAATTGTTTGGTTTTGAATATTTCATTTATAATTGTTCATTTGAAATAACAAACAGTCAAACATTGCTGACTATTGAAAAATTATTCTTTGTCTTAATTATAAATTTTCAAATTGAAGTATTTAAAAATGATATATTTTAGACTGAAACAACAGATAAATTATAAAGTTTCAATCGGAAGTTTACATTTGATTAACTACTAACGCTTTCGAATTGAAACAGTTCAATTTTTAACGTCGAAAACTGTAAATTGTTTAATTTTATCAGATTCAGAATCGCCCTGTGAAATCAATCAATTATTGTTCAATTTCGAATACACGAACTACAGTTCAATTTTGAAAATCATTAATTAATTTATATTTACAGTTGATTAACTTAAAAATTTTGTTGTCAAAAAATTTCAGTTTTTAAAGATATTAATCTTGTATTGTGTAAGTCTTCAAAACTGCATTTCAACATTCTTTTAATTGAAAACGTACACTTAACAATGAAGATGTAAAATACAAATTTTTTATAGTGAAAGATTTTAGAATTACACATTATAAGCTGACTGATTTCATAATTGAAAAAGTTAGCAACTCAACTTAGCATTTACAAAAAATTTGAAATCAAACTTATTTTAAATTGTATTATATATCTTGTGATATGAAATTTATGATTTTTCAAGTGATGGGGTAGATTTTTCTATTCAAAAGTTATGAAACTCCCAGTCAAAAAATAAATTCACTGTAATTTCCCGCTCTCAAAAAATTCCGACCATCGCCCGGTTTCCCGGACCACCAGACACCTTCAGTTATGATATTTCAGAATATAATTATGCTTCTCGAATGATAATACGTATTTCGTTCTTGGTAGCTTAATAATTTTTCTTTAAAGAAACAATTAAAATTATATAGGGTTCAATAATTCTGACATTTAAGTATGTTGATCATATTTCTATTCAATAAAGTAAACACAAACAAAAAGTAAGCTTTCTCCGAAGTTTTTTTAACTTATTTTTAAGTGTACTTTTAGACTTCACGTTTTATTTTTATTTTTAATTAAACTAATTTTTCCATTTTTAAAACGCACTAGCTTCTGATTTTTAAGTCTTATTCTTTTTTAATTTATGCAATTAGGGTAAACATCCCAGTAATCTCGACCTTAGTCCCAGTATTCGTGATGGCAACTTTCTTGCTTTTTATGTGTGTAAGTTCGGTAAGAGTAATATAGTGTTCAAATATCATTTGAATGTGTCAACACGAACCAATTTCAGTGTCAGCCAATTCATTTCAATTCGCGAAATTTCAAGTCAAGCTCCAATTCGCCAGAATTCGCCAGCTGGATCCGCGCCTGACGATTTATAGGTAAACATTAGAGAAATCTATATTTTAAATAATCTCTTTCATTTCTGTGAATATATATTCTGATGATTTAATATTCTGAAATAAAAGAGATATTTAAAATCCGCTTCAACTTTTCTACACGGATCATATGAATACAACTTTCCCTTGAATAGATTTCTGAGATACTTCAGTTAGGTGTCAGAAATTCAGCAATTGTTATCGTTATTCTATTCTTTGTTTTTGCCTCTTGTGTAAAATAGCTATTTTTCTTTAAATTATTTTTTTAAGCATTGGGAAAAGAACAAAAATAATTAATTTAAAACAACAATACCAGTCAAAAAATAATTTTTGTTGTGGTTGTCTTATTATTTGTTCATAAATAAAAAAGCGATGCAAAGTCAAAGATTCTAGAAAAAACCGCCACTTTCTAGCACTTATCTGAGAAAATATGGTTATAAACAATATTAAATTGCTTAAACAACTTTTCGGTTAACTTTAATTGATCATTACCTCACTAAGTGAAAAAAGGACAGAAAGGTAAAAATTGCCGATAAACCGCAACTATCAGGCGCAATCGGTATAGATGAAGATAGTCATAAACAATAATAATTTGCTTAAACAATTATTTTTGCTATATCTTATTGATTATGAAGTTACGCCTAATAAAAAACAGACAAGCAGTTGAAACTTTCAGAAAAAGCTCAACATTCTACAATCAAGCAAAGAGAATATTATCAACAATGATAATAAATTGTTTAAGCAATTATTTTGTTAACTTGAATTCATTATTGCTTCATTCCAAATGAAAATTAAACAAAAAGCCAGAAATTTAAAAAAACCGCATCTTTCTAGCATTATTGAAATATAATATTATTAATAATTATAATAAATTTTTTAAACAATTATTTTGTTAACTTGAACTTATTATTACTTCACTCCAAATGAAAATTGGACAAAAGCCAGAAATCTAGAACAAAACCGCATCTTTCTAGCATAATTCAAATATAATATTATTACTAATTATAATACATTGTTTAAACAATAACTATTGTTAACATTCATGAACTATCACTTCCCTCTAATTGAAAATTGGACAACAAATCGAAAATTTGTGAAAAAAACGCGTCTTTCTAACTCCATTCTATGCGATAATTGCTAAAAACAATAATAAATTGTTTAAACAATTTATGAAAATATTTAATTTTCAGTATAAATTAATAGTTTATGTATTAGAAACAATTTGTATTAAAGAAACCACAAAAAAATCATAATTAGCGCCAAAAACTCGCAAAACCCATTTTTTCACTTATGGGGTTTCTTTGGGACCCTATGAAACAGACTTATGGGGGTGATATTTGAAAAGTGATATTTAATTCATATTCTATGGCTAATTGTGAAGATAAATGTTGAGTTTCAACTCGATTGAGAAAATATTGAGGATTCTGAATAAGATTTACAAAAACGTCTTTTTTTCTTATAGGACATGCATGTTAAACTTGATGGGGCTTGCGGCACCCCTAAATATAATTTTTTTTTCAAAACAAAAAAGTGAATTTATTTGTGGGCGGATTTGAACAAATTGGGGGGTGTCCGCATAAAAATTCGAAAAAAATTTGTTTGGACCACCCTACTGTTGTATTAAGGAATGATAAAAAAAAATTAAATAATGTTTGGTCATCGAGAGTCTTTGTTTATAACAATTCTTATAAACAATTAGGCAAGTGTGTTTATGAGGAATGAACAATGTTATTAACGATAATTATACGTTTCGCAACAGTTCTAGAGACAATAATGACACTGTTGGCCTGGATGATTTTTTATTAACAAATAAAGAGTCCAGACGATTTCCGCTTTAATATAGCTATTTCTTAAAAACAATCCACGGAGAGAAGTTTTCATTCAATCGGAAGATTTCATTTCGCTTCCAAGAGACCTAACCTCGATATAGACAATGTCAATTTTGTCAAACAATCATTTGTTTGTATCGCTGTTAATTGCAAAAGGCTTGTCCTACGGAAAAATTGCAAGTAGCAAAATAGTTTCATTTTTGCTCATCGATATAATGATAATAATCCTCTATAATCTTTATAACTCCCTGCATAATCTTTATATAGAATAATCAACACAATGTACACTTGTAATTGCGCATATACTTCTTGTAGCTTGAATAGCTAGTAGAAGGTACTGGAAGCGCTAATCGATACGCTACCACATAAACGGCCCCTTCGGGTCGGTTCTCCAGTCTCGTCACGGCGCAAGTCCCGTGCAGTACCTCAACCGCGCTTATGTAACTTTGTCAACCCTTTCTGTCACAACTTGAGTAATCTCTGAATAAATTGTATAAGTATATATATTATATGCTTATTCGCGATCCTGACCGGCAAAGCATAAGATTTCTTGGCGATCCTGCCAGGAGAGTGGGAAACGAGTAGGCTTCTATGGTTGCTAATTATAGTCAAAAGTACACTATCTTCGAAACGAACCTGTGAATTCTACAGAATACAAGAAGAAAATCAAGGATTCTACGGAATTCAACAAAAAAATTAAGGGACCGGGAGAATTTATACGGAAATTCAAGAAGACTCCGGATCTACCTAGGGGCGACCCAAAAACCGAATAAGTAAGATATTAATCTTGGAGGTTGAAGCCCTACACTATGAAAGATTAATATTAAAAAAACTCAAAAGAAGAAACATAATAAAAAACGAAGAATTTAAAACATTCAAAACGGAATGTAAGAAACTAGGATTAAAATTAGACGGTGAACTGAAGTAGCCGCTATACGACGTAAAATCCAGTTTCCAAATTCGCAATATTGGGAACGTCATATAGACGGTAAAGTCCTAGAGCAACCTAATAAGTGGTGTAAAACTTAGAAGCATAAGCAACAACGAGAAAGCTGTGATAAACGCGGCAGCCAACTTCCAGAAAATATCGATTTACTCAAGAAAAAGAAGTCTACGTTCTCCATCTTGAAAGGAAGAGCCGACGTCCAGCAAGTATTGATCGGCAACGAGTCAACGACTAGCGAAGAAAAAGTGCGAAAAAAGAAGATTTTGTAAGTAAAGAAGATTGTTTATGAGACGTGTTATTAGATTTTTTGTACGGGTTAATTGATTTGGGTAAATTTATAACATTTTTGGATGTTATAAATTTTGTAACTCAAACTATTGATTCTTAGGCTCGCGACGATAAACACGCTCATGGTGCTCCCTGGCCTCTGTGTTCCTTAATAAACAAAAATTAATTTGAGTTTGTTTGTACGTGGGAAATAGCCCTGTGAGACAATCTCATTGTTTAAACGGGAAAAATTTCGTCACGTAATAATTCATCGGCAAGAAGAAGCAGACAAAGGAAAAATCAGCAAAAGTTAGGCAAAGAAAATTCAGAAAAAACTAAAGTTATATCGCGAATTTACACCCGTTTATAAACAAGTTAATTATAGGTACACACCACACAAAAAACGAAAAATTAGGTAAAAGAAAATTGAAAGAAGAGTTTTTCAAACAGACTCATCCGTGGACTCTCACTCGACATACATAATTGACAAAATCAAAAATCCTTTCTATACCGAAGAAAATATTTTTCGTGCATCCTCCGCCAATAGAACGTAATCCCTTTCAATAAAGACCACAGAGGAATTGCTAAAATTATTAATAACGAAAGTAGGCGGAATGTAGTCTACACTGAACCAAGTGATAATTAACCTAAATATTCTAGCTGGTGAAAATGACAGACGAATGTTATAAATACAAAAGATTTGAAAATCTGTGGGTTTAAAAGAGGAAATATGAACAGATAATCAGGAGATTTCGAGTGATGAGAGCGAAGATGAGAAAGTGAAAAGGACACCTCAATCGCGAACAGCGCGCGCACCACACTTAATAACTCTGCGCCGGCCGACCCTTAAACCGCACCACTAACTAGAACACCTCATAATATAAACAATCAAGAGCAGACCAAGATTCGAAAATGTACAAATTTCTAGTCAACGGTTTAGAAGCATTTACAATGAGTTAGCTTATGCTTTACAATCCGAACACAGTTCAGGAAAGGAACGAAAGATTGATTTGAAGATGGAATAAAAGGCAGCAGTTGAAAAATATGTCATGAATTTACGCGATGAAATTTTGAGTCAAGTAAGGCCGATGAAACCCGAAAATCTAAATGAAGCTTTACAAGCAGCATTGGAGGCAAAATATGGATTAAGAAGAAAAATAAAAATAGAATAATGAGACCAATTATGGATAAGCCTACATCGCAGTCTTCACGACCACAAGTGTTAACACCTATACCTAGGCCTCAGGCGAATACAACACCATTCTAATTCAAAATACCAAACTTAAATTTACTACTACCTGATAGATCACAAATGAACTGCCATAAATGTGGAAAAATAGGACACATCGCGGCTTAATGTTACGCTAAACCTAAAAATTTTCAGAATAACCCAAACCCTAAATGACCACCTCAAACTCAAATCAGGACAACGAGAGAACAGGAAGTAGAGAAAAATTACTTAGAGAATAAGGAAATGACACAAGAGGAAATTCTAGAAAAAGCAAATTATCAAGAGACAACAGAGTATCAGCCATATCTGCAAAACTGCAATCAATACGAGCAAAACGGAGAGACGGAACAGTATACAGCTTATTAGTTGACGCAGGAGCTATTATTAATCTCATAAAAGAAGACAGCATCTCAGATAATCATAAGAAATTTTAAATTTAAGAAAAATTTCTGTATCGGAAATGACCGGCATCAGACGACAGATGCAGCATATATTCCCTACTTTTGAAAAATCCATCTTTTTTATATTATTCCTGTTGATTTTCCGTTGCCGGAATCTGGAATAATAGGATTACCATTTCTGAATAAATTCAATAGATATTCAATAAATACAAATTATTTAATTATTGAAAATAAAAACCTACCGATATATGATAAGGGGGAATACATCTCACAACGCTCAAGATTAGTTTGCCCAATAAAACAGAAGAAAATAATCAAGACGTTTAGATAGAACATCAAGAAGGAATATCGGATGGTATCTATCGAGTAAAAAATAACCAAATAAATTTACCAGTATTTAATTATAACATGAAACCCATAGAAGTAACAAAAGCAATAAATTACAAAAAAATAATGGCTATTGAATCAAGGGATCAGTTTTCTAATTCTAAAAATGGAAACAGAATAGGATCGGAAAGACTAAAAGAACTATTATAGTTTCAAAACTTAATCACATTGAAAATCAAATCAGAGAGGAAATCAAAAAAGTAATAGCTAAGTACAATGAAATATTAACGTTAAAATCAGACCCACTACCATGCATAACTTTAACTGAGCACAAGATCACTTTAAATTCAGGTAAGATAATAAACCTTAGATCACACAAAGTACCTGAGAAACATAGAGAATTTGCTTTAGAAGAAACACAAAGACTATTGGATAAAGGAATAATAAGACACTCACAATCATCATTCATCTCTCCATTACGGGTAGTTCCTAAAAAAGGTAACAAATTAAGATTGGTAGTAGATTACAGACCAATCAATAAAGACACCGACCATGACACGTACCCTCTCCCGGTGATAGATGATATACTAGATAATTTAGGACAAGGTAAGTTCTTCTCCGCATTTGACATGAGTGCTGCTTTCCGCCAGATTCCGATCGAAGAGAAATAAAAAAAATATACAGCTTTTTCTACTTTACAAGGACACTTTGAATATAATAGGATACCCTTTGGATTGAAGAACGCCCCAGCTACCTTCTAACGTATGACGTATAATGCGTTTATAGGACTTATAGGTGAGAAATTCTTTATCTACATTGATTATATAGTAGTATTCGGTAAAATACTAGAGGAACATAACAAGAATTTAATTGAAGTTTTTGAAAGAATAAAAAAATTAGGATTACGATTGGAACCATCTAAATGTGAATACCTCAGACTGGAATTAGAATATTCATGTCATTTGATAACAAAAGATGGAGTTAAACCTAACCCAGAAAAAACAGCAGCTATAAAAAACTATAAAACTCTAACTACAGTCAAAACAATACAATCATTTTTAGGACTTGCTGGATAATATAAAAAGTTTATTAAAAACTTCTCCACCATAGCTAAACCTTTGATCAACTTAATGCGAAAAGAAGTAATATTCGAATGGACACGTAGATGCCAAGAAAGCATTGAAAAATTAAAAGAATTTTTATGCAATGCACCAGTACTACGATTTCCAAATTTTAAAGAAGAATTTACTTTAACAACAGACGCATCTAATCTTGGTTTAGGAGCTGTATTGTCACAAAAAGGACACCCATACCTTTTCATAACTAGAACACTTAACAAAGCCGAAGAAAATTATAGCACTAGCGAAAAAGAGCTTTTAGCAATTGTTTGGGTAGTCAAAAGATTGAGACAGTACTTACTGGGACTTCCCTTTAAAATTTAAACGGATCATAAAGCTTTAGTTTGGCTTCACAATGTAAAAGACCATAGTTCAAGATTACTTCGATGGAGATGGAGATTACGCCTTGAAGAATATAAATATGAGATAGTATACGTAAAAGGAAAAGAAAACAACGTAGCTGATTTTTCTTTCAAGACTGTTCCCACTTCAAGATCAAGAAACAGTTAATGATTCAGACACTACGGTACAATTAGACAGTAGTGATTCTGATACTGAAAGTGATAGTAAAGAACCCGCACAGAAACAACTTGTGATTACCGAAGAAAGAGTATTAAGAGATCAAGAAAAATTAAGAATTAGGGAACCATCAGAAGAAGAAGAAGAAGAAGAGGAGGAGGAGGAGGAAGAAGAAGAAGAAGAAGAAGAAGAGGAAAAGGACGAAGAAGATGACCAACTATATAAAGGATTTTTAGAATGGAAAGAAAACCAAGTAACAAACAATAGAGTTAAAACTAAATCAAACGCTGAAAGTAAACTTTGAAAATTAATAAGCAAATCAGACATGCCAGATTATAATGATGAAAATTGGATACGTTACTTAGGATTATTAATAACAGAATTTTGAGATAGGGGACTGACAATAGTAAGATTGATTTTCGGTGAATCAACCTTTACACCATTGGAAAAGGAAACTCGTTTGGAAATATTACAATACTTATCTAATTATTAGCCAGAAATAGGATTCCATATATGTTTTAATAAAAGCAGAGAATTAACTAAAGATGAAAGGAAAACTATCATTAAAATAGCCCACGCTAACCACCTTGGAGACAAAAATACAATTGAAAAGGCAAGAGAAATTGGTGAATGGAAAAATATGGATGAAGAAATTGAGAAATACGTAAAAACATGCCCTATTTGCCAATTGCAGAAGACAACAAAAGTCACTAATCAAGCACAATCAATCATTCCAGACACACCTACTAACGCTATCCAAAAAATAGCGTTAGACGCTTATGGTCCCTTGCCAAAAACAAAATTAAGAAACAAATACATCTGAAGTATGCAGGACAGATTAACAAGGTATACAGTTCTAGTATATATAAAGAACAAAACCGCCGAATCTGTAATTGACAGTATGAATGATCATTATATACATATATACATTCGCAGCTCCCAAAACGATACTCACTGTAAATCGTAATATAGAAAGAATGCTTTCGACTTAAAAAAATCTCATCAAAACATCAATGGAAGATAATGGTAAACAATGGGATGAAAAGTTTAAACTTATTACATTCGTAATTAATACAATGAAAAATATAAGTACTGGCTTCTCACCTTTTTGAGATGACGTTCGGAAGAGATCCTAATATTCCATTAGAAATACCAAGATCACGAACGCTTACTTATGCTGATTTAATAAAGAAATGGTAAAATCAAACATGAGAACATCAGTAAGAAAGCTCAAGAAAGAATTGAAATTGAACAAGAGAGGACTAAGAAACGTTTGGATGAAAACATAGTTGAGGGCCATCCAGTTTACAAAATAGAAGATCAAGTTAAATGGAAAAATAATATAAAACAGAATAAATTACACCCAAGTTGGAAAGGTCTAGGAATTATTACCGAAATTACAACGAATAATAATTTGAAAATTAAATTTGAATGCCAAACTCTTCAACTTTATATTGATCACGTGATGCCATTTTATGTTTCAGAAAAATAATGATTCTGCTATTATAGATGCTATCAATAATGGTAGATATGGAATCATACGTCCACAGATTTTAACACCTGAATTTTTGAAAAATACATTTGAAGAATTTGAAATGCAACATAGAACAAAATACCATTTCGAGGAAGACTACCAGAAAATTCTCGATATTAGTTCAAACTCAAGAGCAGTAGTAAACGTATTATTGACCTACATTATTAATATTCCGATTATTAAAAACGTAGAAGGATCCGTAAAAAGAATAATTCCAATCTCAACCAAATTTGGCAAAATATTCCTTTCCCTATTTCCCGATCATGACTTAATAATTGAATTCGATGACATTTACGCAGCAGCGGATAAAGAAACTATTAACAAATGTAAAAAAAAACAGACATTTAATATGTAAAAGGAATCAGCCTAATTTAAGGATTTATGAAACAAATACTTGCGAAGCAAGCTCACTGCGAAGATATGCAAAAACAGCATGTTCTCAATCACCTTACTTGCTCCATAAAGAAATATAAATACTAGTAATAGGAGGATATATTGTGATTCCGACAACCGACATCAACTCAGACTTATCATGCGGAGATAAAATCAAGTCAATCCCAATTAAGGTTCCCACATTAATCACCTGAGAAAATTGTGAAATATATATCAACAATGATAAGCTTGAACTATCAAAAAACTTAAATATAACGAAAACTATCCTTGTCAACGAAACTTACGATATGCAAAATAACCTAGGAAACTTAGATAACTTAGAGAAGAGATTAATTCAAATGCCCAAGCAAGTTGTACAACTACAGATATCTCTACCACCTTTAAAATCAAAAAAGATAAGATAAGTTTATATATTATATGCTTATTGGTGATGCTGACCCGCAACGGATAATATATATATATTTCGGTTTCGGTTCTGATTCCTTAGGAATTGAACCAGAGAGCCTATGACCAAGCCACCGAACGCGTCCTCGGGTTGCGGATAGAGGG
>CAKNWT010093172.1:0-12956 GCA_932066315.1 Andricus coriarius | reverse complement strand
TACAACGACACCCAAACCAACTCAAACGAACGTGACCAACAACAATAACCCAAACGAAAACAACCAACACACCCAAATCAAATGAACACAATCAACCTTCCTAATGAATAAACGTTAAGCACGGACAGACGCGGTTATCGCTCGGCCGGAATGACGTCGAGGATTGTAGACAGTGGAGACTCGATGATATGTAATGTCTACATCCAAAATCGACTGTCGTCAACCAACTGCATTCAGGAATGGTTTTCGACAGTTTTATCACATTTACTGTCCCGTTGCCAAAAGTTCAAGCACCCCGATGAATGGTGAGAGGCAAGGGGACTCACCGAAATTAAGCACCCCGAAGGGAATAGACAACTACTACGTCCGCGTCGTTATTCCTGGGTAGAGCTAAAAGTAATGTCAACAATTTCATTTTTCGCAATTGCAGCGCCATCTATCGCGAATCGAAACAAATTTTCCGAATAAAACTTACGTATTTCGTAAAGGAGAATCTGAATCTGTGATAAAAAATTGGGGTTGCCATTTGAAATTACAAAGTTACCCCCACCCCTGCCTCCTGTGGGGGTGGGGTAAATTTTAACAAATCTTTTTTCCCCCTCGAAAATAAAAAGTTTTTATTCCAGACATTTTTTCCGTAGGATGCGTATTTTTTGAGATATTTCGTTGTCTCAAGTTAAAAAAAACACCCTGTATTTTAAAAAGTTCGCGAAACTTGAAGGCAATTTGCCATATTTATTTCGAAAAAAAATGTAATTCTTTAAAGTGTTATTCGTGCATAATTCAAATGCTCATATATTCTTAAATACAATTTAAATTTTTATTTATTTCTTCCATCATGATTCCAATTCCTCATTTTTTTTACAAACGAACATTATTAATGATTACAAAGAAAACGCATTTTGCGAGTAGGGTTATATCACAAGCCTAGTTTTTTAGGTTATCTTACACACGAACTGTCATTGGACAGCTGGTTGTGAAATCACAAGCCTTTCGTAATTTAAATGATCTACATTCAATTCACCAAAAAATACGTAGATTTACTACGTTACAGGTGACCCGAAAAGTTTTCAACGTTCAACGTGGTAATATTACATCCACTTTTTTACAGTGTAAGAACAGTGGCTCGTTCCGCCCCATTTGATACCTTCAAATAAAATGATAATTTCACCTATTTCTATTTCACAATTATATAAAAATCTGTTAAAAACTAAAAATTTAATAAATAATGCTCTCTAAATAACCGACGGAAAAAATCTAATATGTTATTTTGAGTAATTCTTGACCCTTCTAAAAAAATACGAAATAGCAGAATACAGGTCTTAAAATGTCAACTCTCGACTTTTCCTAATTTATTCAACATTTATAAAGAAAAATTAAAAGAAGTTTAATAACATTCTTTCTCAAATTAGTAGAAAAATCAGTTACAAAAAATGATAGCTCACGAGAAAATTGAGTGTCTCATCTTAATAAATATCAAAATAATAAGTAGGAATAAAATATCAATTTCCGAAATAAGATATTTATTCTAATAGGTGTATTTCAAAATTTACTATTTTTATTTAAAAGACGTCATACATCTCTTTATAAATGCCCTGCATTAAAGGACCATTTGTTGTAGATTGATATTTTATCAGTATCAGATTGGTTCTGTAAATTTCAATTCTGTTGCCGAATTAAACCAATTTTCCCAATAGAACATCTATTCGGTTCAATTTGGACATCATTTAATTGTAATCTATTTGGATTACTGAGTTCATTTAAAACTAGTTTCAGTTTGGATTTTTTATTACTGTAATGTATTCGAATTTTCGAGTTCTTTTTGAATTGGTCTGAGTTCCGATTTCCAAAGTAAAAATCGTCAACTCGCGAACTAAGTTCCTACATCCATCCGGTTCAATGTAAGCACTATAAACTGAGATTTATTCAGATTGCCCAGTTCATTTTAAACTGGTTTTAGTTCTTCGTGTGTATAATCTGTTTCATATGCATTATTAGTGACCGTGTTACGATGTATAAGCAGTCAGAGATGCTACTATGAAACGTCAACGAACATCATATTTCCAATATTATCCGGAAGTACCTTTGAAATCGTTCCCTGAAGCAAACACTTCAGAATTTCAAATTACCCAATCGATTCTTGAAGAAAGCATATCAATCTTCATATCTTGCCGCGCAAGGTTTCCTCTTTCCCATACCCAAGTATTATCATCATCTTGAAAAGGTAAGTACTCAAAGCATCCTTTTAATCCATAACCTCCTTGCATATTCGATTACGAAACCTTTAGATATCTTGTATTGTTCTAGATGGGGTCAATCTATGCAATTTCTTGAACTGCTGCTTTAAATCGCTAATTTTCAAGGACGATAACCGTTATCAATCCATCCGGTAACCATGCCCAGTGTACGGCCTAGGTACGCTCATCCTGGATGTGCGTTTTCCATGCAATCAGTTCGTTACCCGACCACTGTCGAGATTACTTCATCTCCAGACTCGGTTCCAGATTTATGTATACGTAGTTTTTTCATTGTTTAAATAAATAAAGCTATTTTTAGTATTTTTTCTTATTTATTTTCTTCATACCGCATTGAAACACTTGATTTATTTGTATAGGTTTAGGTTCAGGGATTTCCTTGCAAAACGAGGAACTTAGGGAAGAGTATAAGGGTTTAGTTAGCTAGTTACGACGCAATACTTCTTTACCCAGTATACAAGTCATTAAGCAACATATAGTTTGACCTATTATAGATAACGCTATATTATGCAATGTTCGCCATCGAGTGCACCGGGTTCTCTCAGGCAATTTTTTTCATTACATATTAAGTTAACACAAAAATCTAACATTATGTATCAAGCAAAAAATTTCAAAAATTAATCAAGATTGCAATTTAGCGGCAGGCGAGAAATCAATCGTTTTCAGTCAATTTTAGTCCTACTCGGTTACCACGGAGCAACCCAAGAAGTACTCAGGGTTGAAGGTTACGCTTTATTGTTGCCGCCTAAGTGGCACTCGAATTCACGCTCGACTAGCGACAGGATGGATTGCGAAAAGTCACAAAGGGCTAGAACTCTTTTGATCGCGATAACGCACACATATATTCGTTCGATGGCTGCCATTGCTTGCTAAGAGTAAAATTGAGTGGGGGTGAGGAGAGCGGGACCCATTTAGGTCCCAGTGAAATATTTGCAATGCAATTGATATAAATCTCTAAAAAGAGTGCAGAGGTCCTCCAATCACGTACATTATATCCCTAATAGCTGATTTAGCTTAACCTAATCAATATTTTTACAAGTTTTGTAAACTCTTTTGAATAAAGCATTATTACCCAGTATGCATAAATTATAGAATATTTTCGTGTTTTCCTATAGTTCATTTTTTACGTTATTTTCGTTCCTATTATTAAGACCTAATATTCAGTGCAATTTTAATTTTTCACTTGAATACGAATTCTTTTTAATTTAAATTGATACCAATAGGAGAATATTTTTAATTATTTGCATTCAATAATTATTTAAGATGCTACCTGATTAAAATAAAATTTATGAATTTGATCCTATCATGCCTAGCTAAATACGTACGAATAATTATTCTATATTTCTTAAAACTAAAAATTGTATTTGTTAACTTCTTGAAGCTTGAAAATCATCTAACGTTTCAAAAAAATTTTTAATCAAAGGATTAAAAAAAATTGTCTACAGTCCTTAATATATTCATGACTGAATATATTTCGTTTAAGAAAGAAAAACAGGGGAAACGAGAAGCAACTATAGATGTAAGCCTAATTCAAGCAGCAAAGCGATATCAAATAATGAAACTGTGGGGACTAAAATACACAGAGCAGAATATTAGGCCGCTTTATCTTAAATATTTCTCTGAGATTACGAAAAAGAAAAAGATATTTAGAGTTTAACCTTTGACCTCGGAGACGGAGTGTGAGATTTTATCCGATCAGACACAATTGTTATGGCTTTTCAAAAAGAAACAATATTTTTACAATGCTATTGTATTCATAATACTTTTTTGTAAATTTAACGTAATTTCTTGATGAGATGAGTAATGAGCATACTTGGTTTTTATGAGTTCATCAAAAATACTCCTCTTTCTTGTTTCCTTTATTTTACTCATTTCTTAGTCCATCCTCGTTGAAACATGCTTTTTTTAAATATTCATACTTTCCTTCGGTCTAATATTTTTGTAGCACTATATGTCCATGTTTAACTGCTTCAAAGGAATGTTTCATATCTCTCATTACATACATTTATTTTTCGCGCTCTTATTTTCTTAGCCTATCGCATGCAAGAACTAATTGCTGAGATCCATTTCTTGCATAATATTTTCAACATTTTCTTCACTAAAGAGTTAAGAGGCTGAAAAAGTATTAAATTCTAAGTTTATGTGGTGTTTGGAAACACAGCTTCAGGATCACTGGTGCAGATGCTTCCTGCTATTACTTGCGACCGTCCATACACTCGCGCTCTTGTGGCTTCCGATCCTGAAGAAAATATTTTGCACCTCTTACCGGAAAACACGTCCATCCTTTACCGCAATTCCTTTCTAAGTCTTTTTGTTTTCCTCTGGCGTGCGCCAAGCTTTATATTATATCTACCAGAAAAATAAGTGCTGGAAGAGAGCTTAAAAATGGTAAATTTGGTAGAGGTATCGCCTCATGTATTTTTCTCTCTTCTCCTTGTGTCAGCTGTACTATAAAATCCATATTTTATGGCGCAACATTATGAACTCTAATTCAATAAGTCTTAAAAAAAGTATTTTTCTCACAAGACAAAATTTAGAAGAGCATTTGGAAGTTTTTAGAGCAGTAGTTTACAATCTTGTAATCTTCCCGATTTGGACGATTTCAATTTCACAGCAACTTACATCTAGATGTTTCCGATCTTGGCCATTTGGATATTTCAAAAAGTAAAAGTGTAGATGCATTTAAATTGAGGGGCGTAGTATGCTGTCTGAAATGTGTGCCTCTCATGTCAAAAGTATAATAACTGAAATCAAATTTAAATATTGTTCTACTTTTCCAGCCCCTGACTCATCGACAATTGCACTCAGGCTGAAATACCTTATTATTCACAAGCAGGAAAATACACGCATTAGTAAATTGGCAGTCACGAGAAGCCTCCAGACTACGAGATTCACTCCTGGGAGAAGCAGGAAGGTACGTGATTTACAAGGGTTCGGAGAGGAAAGAAAAAAAATGAATTCAGGAAGAGAAGGAACCAAAAGGGGACAAGCTGAGCTTAGGAAGTCCGCGATATTGATGTCGTAAAAGGTCGTTGTGCCACAGCCTCTTCTTCTACAGCGGGTCTCACCCGAGTCGCTGATCGAAATTTATCGCTTCCCTGCAGATTCGTAGTCTCTTCGCCTTAATTATTTCCAATGCAAGCTCTCTTCTTTTTCTCCATCTTTCACTGCATTTCTTTTTCACTTTGACCTGCGAAAACAACGTTCTGTATCATTCACTTAAGAGGGGCTGATTATACACATACACTTTTCGAATAAGAAATGGAATGGTATACTTACCCTCACAAATTTCTTTACTTGTCCAGATAAAATTGGTGAAATAATTATACTTAACAGTAGAGTGTATGCAGATACAACAAAATTTCAAGTGAGCAAACTTATCAAAGTGTATAAAAGAGACGTGATACTCCGTGACGAAATCATTGAAAAAAACAGGATTTATGAGCTAAGGTAATATATTTTGATTCGTGAACAGTTTAAGTAGATGTAGGTAGTAAGAGATTATAAAATATAATCTGAATCCTAGTAAACAAATTGTTTTACATTAGAAGCGCTCAAAATTAAAAAAATTTGGAATACAACATTCAAACTGAAATGTTTAAGTGAATGTAACACTTCTCCGATTCCTACCTTACCCATAAATACTTTTTTACCTACCTCTGTTCGTACGAAATGAGATATCGAGTTCAGCGTTTGGGAAATAAAATAAAAGGCACAATGAAAAGTTTCTTTACTTCTAAACTTCTTTGAATAAAACAAAATTTGGAACAAATTTATTAGATACTTTCCTTAATCATAAAAGTTTAAGATTGCATACCTAAACATTCCTTTAGAGCCTTTTATTTAATTTCTTAAACTTTACACTGCCTGATAGAAATGAATAAGTGGTACAACAATATTCATGATTAAATTAACTCTATTTTATTGCTGGTATAGATACAGCCATACAGTATGTCTGTTTTGGCCATCCGATTCTGGTTGCTTACGAAAGTAGAAGCGCAGGCGCGATCAAGATGCGCCTGTTGTAAAATAAACAAAGCGAGTCGGGTAAATCAGTCATACAAAGGGTATTGCTAAACGACAACATTTCAGAGATAGTTCCCTCAAGCAAATGTTTAATAGAATTACACATTTCATTCAATAGCAACACAAATATTACATTTTTGTAACACAAATATAAGTAACTTGTATTTACCATATTTCAGTAGGTGCCTTTCCTACTCTTTATCATTGAAGTACACGTATTATATTATAAATATACTCGTTATTTTTCAACTAACGATTATATGGTTAAATCAACATTATTATTTCTATCAGTGTGGATATATAATTTCAGAACGACATTATTTCTTATTTGAACATGTTTCAAATTGAATATTTTAAACCCTTTTTACTTGATGGGCCTAAGTTTACGTGCGTAATTTCAAATTAAAATCATATAAATATGCTTTTATATTTGTATTGTTAATTTTTACAGTAATACAATATATTAATGCTAGGTAGTATGAAAATAAATTTCGTTTACGAATAGTTACAATGTTTTAAATCCTGCTTGCTGATAAGTTACTTAGGATGAAACAATATTTAAAATATTTTTTCAAGTGAAAATTACATTCCATACTCAATACCACTTTTATCTCGGGAACAAGAGAATAAGTTTTTGGTATCATCTCGGATTGGCTCTTTTCAAACTAAATTTTTCATTATGGAACTGATAAAGTTTTAATTTTTCAATAATGAATTACTCTGAAGGTTCAAGGGGTGTAAAACTCATCTTGGCAAAGAACCACACGTTGCAGCAAGTTGAAATTTACGAAAAGCTTTACGTTTTCTATTTCAAGAGGAAGTGAGAGTAACCAGTTATTTAGTGAACGTAGTCGCCTAGGCGGTGGAACTGCACCTAGAAGTTTATAAGTTTATTACAGATATTTCGGGTCCGGAAAGAATTTTCTGATGCAAAAGTTTGAATAGCGCACGAAGCAACCTCTTCCTACTTTTCCTCTTCTTAGAGCGACCTATAGCTTTTTCCATCCACTTTACCACACTCTTGAGAGAACGCCTTGAAAGTCAAGATCTAGCATCTAGCCAACACAGTATAAGGCGAGGTAAGCTCTCGCGCCCGAAAGAGAGCCAGCCGTTTGCATGGATTCTGATTTCGTGACGCAGTTGAAAATTACTTGCAGGGACGTTGGAATACTAAGGTACGTGCTTGGGTACCCAGCTTAAATTGAACGGGCAAACTTCTTCAACGACCACTGTTTGCGCTTTGAACCATCGATTTTCGTTCCCACCGCGAAAGTAAATCGAACTTCAGATTCGATAAATCTGTATTGTGTCACACTTTTTCCGAGCACCCGTTTGGTACATCTCATTATCCAACATTTTATGCAGGCAATATAGAAAGTATAATTTTTTTCATCCCCCTTTTCCTCTTTTATGCCCCAGAGTATGTTTATGAGTTTTACGCGATAAATCCGGTTAAGTACTGAATATAAGTATAACTCCTTAAATTACAAAATTCCTTTTCAGAAAAAAATAATGTAGCATCTCTACAATGTGCATCATTACCTTCATAATTATTATCCATAATTTGTGAAAGGTATAAGTATGTGTCAATTATATCGTACTCCCTGAAGTCCTCAGGTGCTGGAGTTGTATAATTTCCTCAATCTTTAAAAAGCAACGGGTTTTGTTGGTGTAGAGTGTAATTTTTTTTTTAAGTACCTTATAAAAAATCACATAAAAATGAATTTAAATAAATTAAAATTAAAATTATTTTAATTTTAATTGATTTAATTTCTTCATGAAGAAAATGAACAATGAGGATATTCAAAATAGTATGCTATAGAAATAACTACATATTGAAAAGAGAACATTGATTTGAACAAATAATGTTCTAAAGTATACAGACATAGCTTTTAATTGACTTGCATATACTTACAACACTGCCAACAAAATATTAAGAAAAAATTATATATAATATTCCTTCGAATGTAAATCATATTGATTACCAGAGAGATATGAGTAATTCTTTATAAATCATTATGTGTGAACCTCTACCTGAAGATACGATTCTAAAAGGATCGTATATCAGAAACTCGAGTAAGAATCAGTGTAAAATAAGCAGAGCGTGCATTTTTTAATTTGGCGTGGAGCTCTTCAGCGTACATTATTCGATACGTGGCAAGAAGGGATGAAGAGACGTTTCGATTCATCTGCATTAAAAGGATGTGAAGATAGAGTGGATCGCTTAGCGATCGTTGATAATGCCACTGCTGGTGATCCTTCCGGAATCCTTCAACTCGCAGAATTGGTTTGCTCTCTCCGATTGCCCTCCCCCATTTTCTCCCCATCCAACTGCCACCCATTCTACCATCATGCTCTGCGGATGGTCCACCGAACCTTCCGGATCGCAAATCCTTTTCCTTGATCGGCCAGGGTAAGAAATGCAACTCTCCTTGGGGAATTAATTGCGCTGTAAAACGTGGATTCAAATCCCGAGCTTCAAAGGAGAGGAGTTGTTCCTTTTATTCACGAAAGCTTTTCCCAAGATGGTTCTCATCTTAGATGCAATCAGTGTCGCAAATTGCTTGCAATCGCCTTTGCAATTAATTCCAGCTCATCCCTGCGGATTTATTATTCTCAATAATAGTGTAATATTCTTGGGAAAAGGGCAACTTTTTTACCCCCGCCGTCGTTGGATATCGACGTTCACCAGCGGGGAATGCAACAAGATTATGGGGCATTATCTATCGAATTACTCTGATGAAATTAAAAAAGAAATGGAAAGAACAGTTATAAAAATAACAGGTTTTCAAAGCACGTCAAAAATCAATTAAAACCCATGGGACCGTATGGTAAAAAGTTAATGGCAATTTATGACGGATTTGGGCCATCTAGTCTGGTCTAAATAAGGTTCTGACAAGCGAAACTTTGTTTACGAGTTTCGAAAAATGTCAGGAACTGTAATATGATAAGAAATTAAATCTATACTTTTCTGTACTTCTTATCACTGTAAAAGTCTGGCATGACCTATGGAAAAGTTTTTGTTCGCTGTTTCATGATATAAAATTTATCTAAAAAGATTTAAAATAAAAAATTAACAATATCAAAACAAGTGTCTTTTTAAATTACCTAGGGTAGACTTTGGCAAGACCGACGGGTTAGTATTTATTGCTCTATAAAAAGTTAATTAGACATGGAATTGATCCACTTTTACTTTATTTTAAGTCCCACATTATTGTATATTATATTTTCATATGTATTGATTATATTAATAAAACAATGCTTTAATTATTTCATTGTTTCTAGCCGACTTTGTTCCGTCGGTTTTGTGCTGGATATCGGTTTTTTTTATAAAATAGAAATATCTTAGGATGTACAAATTTTATCGTTTTATTCTTTAATATTTTATACATTGGAAAAGTTACTATATAACTTATGTACTTCTGCAGCATAAGATTTTTGTATTAAAAACAGTGATAGCTGTGATATGAATTCTTATTTCTTAGCATTCTAATAGGCTCAGATGACACGCGTAGGTGTCTGCCAAATAAGTAAGCATATTTGCTTTAGCAATGGTTGAGAAGTAGAATGATTCTGGATGTTTTATACGCATTTTATTTTGAGGTAAGAGCATTATCGTATTATTGATCAAATGTATAGTAGAGTTACCATCCAAGCATTCGTTAGCTATTTTCTTGGCTGCTCTTGCCATGATGGTGAAGCCTCATCTGTTTTCGAGGCTATTTTTTAAATTTAGTATATTTTGATCCTGACTTAAATTTCATTTTTATAATTACTTTATGAAATAAAGCTTTATCTACCAGGAAATCAGATTTCCAAGCTGTAAGTATTTCAGGCAATGTTGCAAACGTTATATGCCTGCCAGCGGATCTTCCATTCTTAGTTGTTTAAACTGTTTTCTGCATAATTTTTCTTCTACAGCGTAAATTTTCAAGATTTGAGTTTATAGCACCATTTCTCTAATTATGTAAATTATTTGATGTAAGGAATAATTAAAATTGTTAAGAAATAGCAATGTTATTTGGAAAGTCGCTTTTGCCCAGGCGGTTGCTCTTGTCCCCGTTTAACCTATAACAGTTTTAAGGCTCATTTTAAACATAAGAATTAATTTCCAAGTTTAAAAAATATTTAGTTCATTTACACTTGAAACAGGCCAGTGTTTCAGACGATTTTCCCCCCGGGAATCGTTTTTATGAAGCAAAAGGGGTCTAGAGGAAAAATATTGATTTTACAGGAGAGCGAAAAAACGTTACCAAAAATCGAATTTTCATTTTGTAAAAAAAGCACGTCCGCGGAGAAGAATTACTGAATTGGCAGAGAAAAGAAGTTTAATTGTGAAAAGTATTACATTATCGAGAATAAGTAACTTTCCGGAGAAAAATTAAATTACAGTGATACTGTAATGATTTATATAAGTGAAAAGAGAAAAATAAAAAATGTTTGCCAGATTGCAAACATCAAAATTCTGTAAAATCTGTCGGGTTACCCTCTGAATGTAACAAAGGTTTGAGAATCCCGGATAGCAAATTGAAACAAAACCCCCTCTCCAAAACAATACCCAGAATGGCTTTCAGTAAAAATAATAAACTATGGGAAGCGAAGTAAATTGACGACAAATATTCATTCTATTTTGAATTATATATAATTATTTACTACGAAAACATTTTTACACCGATAAAATTATTCATCATGTTTGAATTGTTAATCTAGGCTTGAAATTCAAACGCTTTATGTAATAAAAATTTAGATATTCGCTCATTACGAGTATAAACACAAATAAATCGGTTATGTCAATAAATACAATTTGTTTTCTAATATAAACTTAATAAGATTTTTGTATGTTTCGAAAATCTAAGCCTTTGTCCTTTGATTAGCGAAATCTAGAAATTTAGAAAAGTACCATCGATAACCGTTTTCTATATACAAAAATCGAATTGAAGGAATACCAATTCGAAGAAATTCGAGTCTAAACGTAAAGTAAGTAAAATGTTATCCTACTCCATCCAGGCAAAGAGCCAGAGGGTAATGGAGTAGAGTGGCTCGCTTTATTTGATCTTTTGGTCTCGTTTCTTTCCAGACTTTTCTGCTGTGGCATTTCTACGATGCGTCTTATAAAAATAAAGTACAGTTTGATACCTTAAGACTCGTGGGATTAATGAAAAATTCATTTTCATTCAACTTCCAAGTCCAACAATTTGGTCCTGATGACTAGTGCTACAACTTTCTTCTTTCTTAAGTTACCGTCACAGGAAGAAATCAAACAAAACAAGTGTTTAATTTAATACAAATCCAGATGTTAATATAATCTGCAACAAAAAGAATTTGGTTTACTTGTAAAATTACAATTTTTAATGCAATAAAAACACGAACTACAGATATTTTTTAATATGAGACAAAGACAAATAATATTTAATAAAGAGGTTGCTAGTTCGAAGAAAGAATACCTATACCGAGTCGCATTTTGCGTTATATTGTTTGATACTCTTTCCGTAATTAAAGCTAAGTTTCAGCGGTCCCGTTGCATCAACGACCAAGTTGTACGAGAATAAACACAACCCTTACCAAGATCGAACAAAAACAATCGACATCCTCCTATGTAGAGTTGGATGGTTTTAGAAGCGGTGCAATCGAGGATACGCCTTCTGCACCGTGCTTTGATTTGCTTCCTTTAAATTCTTTAAACATCTGGTGTACATCATGGTACAGACGATTACTGTCTGCACCCAGGACTCTGAAAGTCTGAAAAAAGTCTAAAGTTAGTTAAATTTTCAACTAAAGATAGATCAATAACAAAACAAAAAATGAATTATCAACGAAGTTTTTAGTTCATCATTAAAAAAAAATGAATTCTCAATTAAAAATGTAAAAGTGAATATTTCAACCAAAACAGAGTTTAATTTTAAATAAACAACAGTTTAGCAAACAGTTGTGGGTTTTAACACAAAAAATGAATCTCAAAAAAATACACACATTTTCAACTAAAAAAAGATATATTTTCAAGCAAAGAAAATATAATATACATTTTCGATTAAAGAAATTAATTTTCAAGGAAAAAAATAAAGTTTTAAATTTCCAACGAAAAATGTTTTCATTTTGAATAAAAATTGGTGGAAATAGACCAAAAAACGAATTCCAAACAAAAGAGTTGAATTTTCAACCAAAAAAGATTCTCAAGTCAAGAGAGAAGGAAAAATCAACTAAATTGTTAAAATTTCAAACAAAAAATGCGAAATTTTCTGCAAAACTGTTGAATTTTTAACCCGCAAATATGAATTTTCAAACTAATAGTTGAATTTTTTACCAAAATAGGTAAATTTTCAACCCATAAATGATTTTCAACAAAACCGTTGAATTTGCAGCAACAAAAAAATGATTTTCTTTAGAAATTATTGAATTTTTAACAAAATAATTAATTTTGAAACCAATTAATTGAATTTGTGATAAAAAATTTGAATTCTCAAACAATAAAAGTTTGACTTTCAACTAAAATCATGAACCTTCAACTGGTACTGTTTAATTGTCTATTAAAAAAATTAATTTTGTGTAAATAAAGGAATTTTCAACTCTGAAACTAAATTGTTTTTCTTTCTAAGATTTTTTCTTTATATAAGTGAAGGTAGTTGAAAATGGCGAATAGAACATTACTGGACTTTTCACATTTCACTTCTTAGTTCT